>QLON01002152.1:0-51642 GCA_003313675.1 Termitomyces heimii | reverse complement strand
CCCCCCCCCCCCCCCCCCCCCCCCCCCCTTCGTTTCTGTTTGCTTTGCTCCTTTGCTTTCTACACCCGATGTGGATCTGGATTCTCTCTGGTTTCGTTGTTTCTATCTATCTAACTCTAACATACATACATACATACATTCGCATGCACACACATACATTTGCACGAATTACACGAATTATATATATCCCTCACCACCACCACCACCACCTCCTATACGTATATACTTACTTACTATAGAGAATGCCCTCAGCTGTGGGCGCGTATTGTTATACTTACTTGCGTTTTTCCAATGTTGATTTCAGTTTATGACTAGCTGTGTGTGGCGAGTAGTGTGAGCGGCCGGACATTTATCGAGACATGTTGGTGATGAATGAAAATTGTTGTTGTTGGCTGGGATGTGTGGTTGGATAATTTATCCTTCAATTCAGGATTTAATATTCAACCTTCATACCAAGAGGGAGAAGTTACCTTGGTCGGGTAAGCTCATCGGTCCCGATATCATCAAGCAGCAAGCAGCGAGGAGGTTATCGTCTTCGGTCACCGTTAAAGACCTTATTAAGAAGCGCGAAGTACTGGCTTACGGACATACATGTTTGGAACGAACGAATGCAGTTGTGTGCTTTACAAATGTTGAACAGATACTGAGCAGGTATCGATCATAAGATGGTACCAAGCAGCGTGCACTAATATAGTATTCCTTCCCACTGCTACTCTACTCGAGTTCAAGCTGGTTCAACAACGGGGTAAACTAAAGAACTTTGGATTCCACCGATGCACCTACCTTTCTCGGCAATGAACGTGAATGATTTCTTTTCGTGGTTTTCTATACCTCGAAGACTCCAGACTCCAGACGAGACAGAAATCCATCGCCTTCTTTGTCAAGCCGCAATTACGGGCGACTGTCGAGTCATCTTGACGGACGTCACCTTTCTCAAGAAGACTGGGAATGATCATTTTATCTTCAGAGCCAAAACGTCTGGAGAAGATGTGATTGTCACGTTTACATGTGAAGATGAAGAGATTGCCATTCCGCGGCTCGTACATGCGGCAAAGATTTATGTTGAACATTTTTTGAAACCACTCTGGGGTATCCATGTACCAAGGTCCTATGGTATGTATTTGCATGCCTCTTTCAGACTCTGGTGAATATGAATTGCCTTTTGCATGCATTATGCTTCAATATTGTGGGGAAACTGCAGTTCCAATGCTAGAGAGGCATTCAGAACCACTGTATACAAGGACAGCAATGGAAGTACAAAAGTTTTATGATACTCTGTTGGAGCATGTGCAGAATATAACCCAAGAAATTCCTTATCTATGCAATTTGGTATGAGCAAGCAGCTCACACAGCAAGTCACTATGAACAATGTAGTAGCCAAAGGCATCCTCAGTCAAGGAGACTGACAAAAATCAGCATATTTTTTGGCAAAAAAAATCCAAAATGGACCACAATTGCAATCCATGGTTTGTGATGCAATGTGCAGCAGCAACACCTATAGAAGTGCCCAACAGTTCAGCCCACTGGGGCCAGACTGGCAGCCAAGCTAACAGGACTGAAGGAGCAGAAGCAACACTCTGCATTTCCCAGACAGGGACTCAAGCCCCAGGGGGCAAGAGGTGAGCCATCTGGAGTTGTGAAGCTCCCTCCACCATTTGGAAGTGAACTTCTGTTAGAATCAATATCCTTAGCACCTCTATATATAATCACAGACTTATCAGTCTATGTCTATAGTACTGGTATGCCTTGTCAGCCTGATGACTCAAGGCTGCCATTACCATTCACAACCAGATACCCTCCTGCATGGCCTCAAATGCAGCCATATACTTCACCTCACATGATGATGCCATGACTTCTTGTACATCAAGATATTACACCTAATCCTAATGACCAAGCATATTCTCCAACACTCCTCCTAGTATCAAGACAGTTTACCCAATCAGAGTCTGTGAAGCCAATCAAATTGATTGGCATGGTGCTGCCCAACTGGAGGTGTAATGTATGTGTCCCCTTAAGGTTTCATTGCCTCCATATGGGAATTCCTTGTCTTCTTAGATTTTGACTTAGCCTTTCTTTTTTTAAGCTTAGCCACAGTCATTTTTGCTTCTAAAGTTTCTGTTACTTCTGGGTTCTTTGTATTCAGCTGTTCCAGCAAGTAACATGTGTTCTTTTTAAACTTGGATGTCTTTCCTTTTCCTCAATTTCTTGTGAGGCTTGGATAAAAGTGTTGATCATGCATCTTGTTCTGCAGTTGTTTATCTCACCATAATCAGAATTTTCTTCTGGGTATTCTTCATCCTGCCACTCTGCTTGCTTGGCCTCATGGGCATGGGTTTCCTGTTGGGTAACATCTGGATTCTCATACCTAGTTACTTGCAGTTGATAGCTGCTCCAGATTTACCTTTGTATCTCAGGATCCATTTCTTCACCTGCCAATTGTACAGCATCCCAGTTTCAAGGGTCTGCTCCTTTTCCCTTTTGTCTCATTCCACTTTCCAAGTGCAGTATTCACAGTGTTCATGCTTATATTAGCATATCTACAGTTGATACATTCATGATCAGCCTGAGTCAATGTATTTCTAGCAGTATCAAAGACAAAAGTTTGTTCCTCTGACTGATTCTGCTCATTGCTATCAGATGTCATGTCTTCCACCCTCACCTGTCAGCAAGTACATATATTTACTTCTTGCAGCTGTTCACTTTCATCTCCACTTAGGGATAAGCTGGTCAATTCTGATGATCCCTGACTGGTATGGGACTCTCTCATATTTCCAGCACCAGATGTGCTATTCTCCTCTTTCTCTGAGGGCTCTCCAGGCTTTTCTGGCTCCAGGATATTCTGGGCATTATAGCCAGGCCTACCCTTGTCTTGAGGGTTTTGAAGTCCCACCTTGTCACCCTGGGTGGCTCTGGCCTGTGATCTGGTAACGCCGACATTGCAAACTAACATTCCGGCTCTCTTTCTTGGCCAGTAGCATCTGCAGCTGGGTTCCAATTCTGGAGGGAGTATCTAGATGAAGAATTTTTATTAGTGGACATATTAAATTGTTTGCTCACCATTGCTGGTAGTCTTTTGGCTGATCAGACAGTCCAATTCCCTAGAGATGAGCCTACTTCCGAGTTAGGTTTTTAAGACTTTTGTAAAGTTCAAAATATGTGACGTGAGGCTGCCAGATATGGTAAGCGTCACGGCACACTGAGTAGAGTCTTGTAGTGTGAACTATTGTAAGTCCTAGATTGCGAGAAGCTAACCTAACTACTACATGTGTTCTGGTATATAAGGCAAGATAAGCGATTGTCAAGGGAGAGTGATGTTTATAAGGAAATAACATATGAGAATATCTGTAACGTAGTCACGAGTCCGTTACACCAAACTCTGGCCGATATATGCCAGCCTGTGAATTTTTTTGACTCAAGTGCTGCTGTCTCCAGCCTCGAGTTACACCATGATCCTCCCAAGGTTACCGATTTATATAAAGTGGTTGGTTTATACGTTTCTCGGGGTGATAGCGGACGGACTGGACATAGTCCTGACATATGTTACGTCTGACAGAAGGCCAGAAAGAAGCATCCTCGTGAGTACACCTAGTCTTTCCAGTCTCTTTGTGAGTATCTGCCCGTGCTTACGCTGGTTGCATGGATCACCAGTTGTCGGATGTCGACCAGCTTAGTGATTCAGAGATTGTTGCACTCTTGGAGAAAGCCGAGCCCTTGCAGAGGATTAAAACCAACCCAGAACCTGACGACTTGGATTTGGTGTTTGGCACGCCCATTTTCAAGTTGACGACTAACACAATAGCCAAGTGTTCCCAGAACCCAGAGGATGGCTTTGATTCAAGGGAAGCTAATGCCCTCAGTTTTGTGTTCGCCGAGTCAACTATCCCTGTCCCACGTGTTCGTCGAGTCGTTGAAAGCGAGGGGGACTTCTGGATAGTTATGGACTACATACCAGGTGCAAGCCTTGCTCAAGTTTGGCCAACCCTTTCAACTTGGCGAAAAATATGTATCGCTTTTACCTTGCGTCGTTATATCCGTCAGCTCCATCGCTTGAAAGTTTCTGCCACAACACCTCCGGGTCCTCTAAGCAAGGAGGGTCCACGTAAATGCCAATCTCCCGTTTTTGGTAACTCTACTCGTGGCATTCGTGGTCCGTTCGCCTCATATTCCGCCCTTTCCAAGTTTTTCAACGAACGCCACCACGTGTCAGCTAATATCGACAAGCTTTCTCAGGATGATCCATCAAGGAAGGAGTCTTTTGACGATTCTGAACCCCTCGTGCTAACGCATCAGGATCTCAACCTGCGGAATACCATCATCGGTAACGATGGTCGCGTTTGGATTATTGACTGGGGTTGGGCTGGATTCTATCCGCCTTGGTTTGAGTATATGTCTATGAAGGTACAGAATGAGCATGCGAGGGTTAGTGGGACTAGTGATCCAATGTGGAAGGTATTCATACCGTTCATCTGCGGTCCTTATTTTCGGCAGGAAAAGTGGCTGCAGAGCGTGGCTGCGGGTCTTTACTATGGATAAAAGTGTGATTTTCAGGATACGCGATAACCTGGCGCTGTCAAATGCGCAAATCCGATTGAAAATATTGACCGTTGAACGACTTTCACTGTATTGTTGGTAGAGATGTATATACCTGCTTTAATTCTTTTGACAGGGTAGATGCGAGTAGTTTTACCAGCTGATAAAACATAGCAATATATTAGCACAAAAACATAGCAACATATATCAGCACAAAAACATTGAATAGTATATATAATTCACATTACAACATTTGTCTAGTTTCATGCTCTATCAACTTTCAATATTCATAGCATGGTCTTGTAATAATTGATATTGTTAGTAAAGCAGGCAATATGGTGGAATTCCTACAAGAGCAGAACTGTGCATGTGCCATGTGCTGCTGTTAATTAAACCTGTTAAAGAACCAGAAAAGCCATGGCTAATGTTTGATGGTGCAAGTATTCTAACCTGTCCCATGTTCTGTTCCCATGACATATTTTTGTGATGTGTGCATGACTTTAGTAGTGCATCATGTCTGTGGTTGCCCATTCAGTTGTCAAGGAAAACTACATCTGTTTTATGTGCTAAATATGCTTAGATGTGCTGACTTCAGCCAGAGGCTCATCAACACATTCACAACACACACCACTGCAGCAGGAAAAGAATTATACAGTTATAACATATAGGTAAGAAGCAGAGCTTGGAAATATATCTGTTATTGTGAATATAAGAACTGAGGTACATCCCAGGTCATTACTGTCAGGACCCAATTGAATTCCCTTGACCTAGCTCAGGAGACACTCCTGACTCCAACTTCACTGAATTCCAAACCCTAGGCTCTATTATAGGATATTAACCATGTAGTCATTCTATGGTCTTGATATTATTACAGTTTCATTATGTCTTTTATCTGTTTCCTCTACTCATTCTCAATACACTCTGTTTTCTCTCATCTTCAGTCTGATTTTCTTGCATTTCTCTATGTCTCAACTCTGTTCAACACTTTTACCAGCTTTGGACTACTTCAAACCCTACTGGAACTCCCTTCATTGTATCTTCCACCTTTCTGAAACCTCTGACTAGTGGTTTTACAGTCTAAGGCAAGCCCCCAGATCAGTGGTCCCTGACATAATATCAAGACTCCTCACACTTATTAGAATCTTGAATGTCAACATATATACAAAACTACTAGGCCTCTGTAGTCTGTCAATTGACCATCATGAACAACCACTTGCACAATGTTACTCCAAGAAGCCCTTTCCACCACACCACTAAACCCCCTTCCTGTCAGGGAACCACTCTTTTAGAGGTCCTTTAGCCCATGTTTCCTTTTAATTTCCATGCCTTGTCACCTTGATTCATCCACTTTCTTACTGCCTTTGTCAAACTCCTCACTAGTCAGGCCATGGAAACTAATTTCTTAATTGGCTGCAGCTAATGGAAAATGGATCATTTTTGATAAGAGCTCTGATGGAGCCCTTGTCAAAAGCAATCAAATTTACATGGCCCCATGACCTGGTTACCATGTGATTGTGACATGCTTCTCTGAATTCCAAACCTTGATCCATATAGGACAACAAAAGTTCCCTCTAGAGCTCAGAGCAGCAGCATCTAATCAACCAAAATACTGCATCTATGTTGTTTTGCAACTTTAACCCTTGAGGAGGGCTCTTCAACCAATCTGCTGCTTGCATAGTAGGCTTCTCAGCATGTCTTTGGGCAAACTCACTACCTGAAGGACTCAACCTATTTCATACTTGGGGCCATTAGTCACTGCTAAATCTCTAAATTCAAGGAGAAACAACAATGTTTCTGATAACATACTATGTTACATCTCAGAGGGCAACATTAATAGAGCTCCCCCAAGAAAATCAGGCCTCTTCTAAAAACTGAGATGCCTTGCATTTGAGCATGAAACTTCCTCTAACCTTGACTCAAGCATGCTCTTACTGCTGGAGTCTCCTTGCTCTAAGAGAAAATAGAGTGTATTGAGAGTGAATAGAGGAAATGAACAGAGAAATAGTAAACTGTATAATATTAAGACTAGAGAATGACTACATGGTCAAAATTTGCTATGGGCCCTAGGTTTGAAGTTTAGAGAGGTCAGAGTTTGGGAGTGTCCTCTGGGCTAGGTAGAGGGGTTTCAACTGGGTCCTGACTCTAGTCCTTAGCTAGGGCCTCTCATAGTCAGTACAGTAGTCTTGATATTGCATAAAATAACATTTAGTTTTCTGTTTCCTTCTTGTCTCTCTGTCTGCTATCAACTCTATTTCTCTACATCTCTAAATCTATCTGCTTTTCTCTGATTCAACTCCTTTCATTCTCTCTTGTCTCTGTTTTGCCTTGTCTAACCTTCCAGTTTTCCCTTCAAGTTTCCTGTCTCCATCTAAACTTTCTCATCTCAACTCTGACTCTTTCTGATCATCTTTGGTTTTATCTCACCAACCTCTATCTCCCAATTTTCTTGATCAGTTCCCCTTGTTTTATCAATTTAATTTTGTTTCCTGTTTCCCCAACTCTGTCTCAACTCTTCCCTTTTGTCTTGACTCTATCTACTTTATTTCTTCTCTCCTCTCTTCCACCTTCTAGTTGCTTCCTCTTTCATCTCCTCATTTTGTATTCCTCATCTACTCCTCTTCTTTCACTTCTCTAGTCTTTTGTCTCCAATTTCTCCTAATATATTGCCAAACTTTTATTATTCCTCCTATCTTTTCCATCTTTTACTTCACTCCTATCCTACTTCCTCTATTATCCAGTCTAGCTCCACTTTTTACTTCTAACCCCTTTTTTTCTTTTTTGCTCCATTTCTCCAGTGCTACTTCTCTGTAGCTCTTTGTAGTGTATGTTTCCTTTCTTGAAACTCAAGTAGTAGGTTCCTGCTCAACAGACTGAACTTCCAAGTTAGCAAGACCTAACATTAATGTAAATCAAGCAGCTGCTTACAATTTTAGTTCTGGTCACTGTGCTAATATTCCTAGCACTATTGTCTCATCTTGTGCCAATCATGTTATTGTGGAATGGCTAGCAAGTGTTAGGGACTGCTAACTTGAAGACTCACCTTACAGAGGAGATAATAAAACTGCAGTAATATCAAGACTTAAGAGTGGTATATGGAACTAATTGAAACTTGGGATAATTAAGAAATTAGAGAAGGCTGAAAAGTAGAACATTAGAGGGGTTTGATTTGGTTGTAATAGCAAGGAACTGTATGTAGCAAGGCATTGCATATGCTTGCTCATTGCTGACCTTATAAAAAATGTCAAGAGACATTGTTAATTGATAGAACTGCTGTTTCAGAAAGACCATGCTGTATATACAGTATATGCATAGTCTATTCTGTCCAGTGGTATACAATTGTGTAACAAAATACATAATACATCATTGTCTAAAAAGTTTTATGCCTAATCATCTGGTACATGCACTTATTAAATCTCAAAATGCATTTCATGCTGGAATATCAGGGGATGCCCAGGGAAGGTGACATTGTAGAAGGCAACTGTCTCTTAGTAAAGTCCAGGTCTAGCCATTACAAGGGTCAAGTATTGGACAATGATAGGCTTAGCTGCAGTTGCACAAATTGGCATAGGATGAATTAAAACAGGGTTCTCTAGCACATGCAGTAGGTATAGTCTACTGCAATGCCCTGATAAGTATTCTCCATCCCTAGGCAACTAAAGATCAGCACATATTAAGCAAGCTGATTCAAGTCAAATGAGGTGGCTGGATCTGGAGCATGCATTATGCATAGCAAGGTTGTGTCATCTTCTTCTGTGCAAAGGAAGCACATCAATATATGTTGCCATTCAACTAAGGCAAGGTCTACAGGGCCCTGCATTGGATTGACAAGGTTTTTGTACTGTGGCCTCAGTCACTAAGAGCTGCATAATCTTATTTTGTAGAGCCTCATCAGTTTGCTGAGCAAACATCTGTGCTTGGAACCACATCCATTACTCACACTTGGTTCCATTCCAATCACTCCAATTGACAGACCCTGCATTATGTCCTCCAATGCCCCATCTCATTGCCAATCAATCTCCTGGAGATTGAGATGTATACTGCTCAATTGTATTTTTAGTGGCTTGTTGGAATTGGACTTCACTGTCTTATTTTTAAAACAGTTCTGAGTGAAGTGGCCTTTGCCACCACAGCAGAAGCACTTATCTGCTGCACAGTACTTTTTAATTTTTTCTTTGCTTAACTTATGGTGTTCACCCTTAGGTTTCTTTAATTTGGTGGCCTTCTTTTGCCCACTGCTCTTCTAGAACTTATGCTTCATTGATGAAAAGCCAGGAGTATAGTTAATCTTCTTCTTGTGATGGAAAGAATACTTCTTCAATTGATCAGAACTCCCAGAGTTGCTATGCTAACCATTCCTTTCACCATTTTTATGGTCCCTTTTCTTGTTACTTTCATGATGATTATGGGGTGATTTGTGTGAGCAGTTCTCCATGTTGGAGTTATCTTCCACATCTACCAACTCTGATCTTTCAATAAGAGTAAAGCTAATATCAAGACTGTCATACTGATTATAGAGCTACTACCTAAGTACTTGTGAGATGTCTTGGACTTTGGGAGTGATTGTGCACTGGAAGAGATCAGGCCTTGGCATGGTTGAGTAGCAGGACAATTGTATAGAAGTCAGGAGCTGTGAAACAATTTTGCAAGATAGTATTTGTCTGGTGTCAGGAGTGATCTAGCCTTGCCAGGGAAGCTGAGTATGGTTGATTCATCAGGGATGGAGGGTTTGGGCAAGTCTAATGATTGGATCAGTGGTGGTTAGATATTGGAAAAGAAGGGGAGCAGGGGTTAGTGTAGTCATGCCCAGGAGAGTGTGGTAGAGTCATGACAACAGGCCCATTTGGAGGTTTCAGAAGTAAGTCCTTTCTTATACAGTTCTTTCTGTATTAAAGGTTTGAATCCTCCAAATAGCTTAATGATTCTTTCCCTCTTACTAATGTATCCAACAATAGTAAACAATTTTTCAAGACCAGATACATAGCCTCTAACCAAATATTTCTCCTAGTGATAGCTATTTAACTTATTCCACCGCTAATTGCAGAAGTTTACAGGAAAGCAGTCATTGAATAAGCCTGTAAAGAATTGGTCTACTTCCCAGCTCTTGGAATCTAAAGATGCTTTGCATATATAGTATTTCCATGCTTGCCCCTTCAGGAACTGAGAGATGATCAGAACCTGATGTTATTTACTAACTTGGCCATGCTTCAAGTACAGGAAGCAGTTAGACATCAGGGATTCCATCATAGGTTGATGGAGGGTTTGGTCAAATTCAATTATTACTACTGCTTGATTGGCCATTGGATTCTGAATTATAAAGTCAAGCTAAAGACTGTCAGTTTAATGGTTATTAAGCCAGTAACTTTACATACAAAGTTTGACTTAGAATCTATTTAAACAGAAGTTGGAGGCAATAACATTATATGGAGATGTGGGGAATAAAGAGCTTGCATGAAGAGATGGAAAAAGAACAATAGGAAGTTTGGACCAGAAGCAAAGGAGTGTTGGGAGATGCCAATATGGGCACATGTCAATAAGTTGGGAGCACTTTTAGAAAGGAGTGTGTGTGATCAAAGATGGAGAGATTAAGCAGAAAAACAGCAAAGATTGAGGAGGGGACAAAAGTGAAAAATAGAAAATAGCTCATCAGCTATCTAGAATGACTGAGGGCAGTCAGTTCATGGTGTGGGGGAGGTGATACATCTGTTTCAACAATGAGACAAGATGAAGCTATTGATCATCAAAAAGTCTGAATAAAACAGACTTCTGCTAAAAACTGTAAGCAGTTCTGCTGAGTACTGTAGGCAAATAACATAGCCAGAACTACTTTAAAAAGCCCTCTCTATATCATGTTAGATCAGCCCTATCAGTGGCCTAAATGTTGAGAAATCAGCTTATCAGTATTTTGATCTAATGCATACCCAAATCAATCATATGATCATGATCATGTGACTATGCTCAGGTTTTCCAGAGATCAGGTGACTTATCTTAAGGAAAGCATCACACCTTGTAATAAAATGAGTATATCTCAGTGAAAATACATGTGAATCCCTACATATTGGGTATTGTTTTGATTGCCTGATCAATTTGCACACAATGGAAGTGGTCCAAGGGCATTCTATGGCAGACTGATAGAGGCATCAGCAATTTTATGGAAAAAGCTAAATTTAGTTGTTGAGGAAAATTGAGCAAGCATTAGTAAAATGCTTATATCTTGACAAGAAGGCTATCAAACCCTATTATATTTGATTTTTCCAGACAGGTCTGATTACTCTACACCTAATGAAAAAGGTCTAGAGGCATTTAAAAAAGAATTGAGGGAGATATTAGTGATTTATGGAATGAGAGCACCAAAAACATTGGAAGACCCTCTCTTGGCCAGGAAAATTCATACCAAGTCTTTTGAAACCAGAAAATGGAGGCCCAATAACCAGAAAATGACTCAGAATAACCAGAAAATGTCATGCATCACAGGAAGGAGAAATAACATAAATAGAGGGGGATTCTATAATATTTAGCAAGTTGCTAATTGCCTACACTTAGAATTTTCAGGGAGTGGATATCTTAGGCCTAAGGCAATAGTATATTTTAGGTCAATAGTTTGATATGCTTTTTGGACTTTCTTTTGGTGTGACTAAGATTGCATTGACTGAAAAATCAATAAACTTTATTACTCACCTATATATTTCATAAAAGTACTTTGTAAAGTGTAATTTAGCCCCAGAACTTAGTGAAAGCTAGTTTATTTGTGATTGTCTCTATTTAGACCAATCCAAATAACCTAATTTCACATCAATATAATATAGTTGGTTTATATATTACTGAGGAATATTTACTCACTATATAACATTCTAAATACTGACAATAGTTATACCTTGCAATATATATATCAAGTTCTAACAAAGAGCACTCTATTAATGGCAGAACTATAATCTTATAGTTCAAAAAATTCTGCATATAATTTTTCCCTGCATTGTATTATGCAGATTCTGTCAGGAAACCACCTATTTGAAGATTTCTTACCCCATGTTTTCTTACATTTTTTAGGCCTTTTCACTTTAATTCAACTGCTACCAAGCATCTTGATATAGATCATACCCTCAGTCAATTACATTTAAACTGAGGACAATGGACTGACTAAGTCTGTATTATTTAGGTGCTTAGAAATAGATTCCAACAAGTTATAGGCTTATTGCTGCTTAACTGAATTTGATTTCTACATCAAATATCTACTAAACTGGCTGTTTAACTATTAACTTTACATGACAAACTGTGTCTCCTTGTACTCTGATACTCTACACTGGAAATGTCTACTACTGGTGAAACTACATCCCCTATTCCTCATTTGGAATCTGACTTCATTCTTAAACAAATTGAGGAAAAGCAGAGAATTAATAATTTCACAAATTTGCTAGTGCTTCCTGTCAGAAAGGGTCACAGCTATGTGAATCAGCCATATTTTTGACAAAGATGATAGGCAATGGATAGACTAGTTATATAATATGGACCTTGAACTCTCAATGATCCAACTATGGAATTATATGTTTAATCTACCTGACATTCTGCATAAAAAGTACAAACCTCATGCTTTTCAAGCTATGGAAAGAAACAACTAGTTAGCTTGTTCATTTATAAAATGTGCAATATCTGCATCAGAACAGAAGTTATGCACAGGGGAGTGGAATCCAGTAAAACTGTGGGGATATCTAAAAGATTGATACAGCAGAGCCATGCCAGTTCAACAAGTGCATTTACTTCAAAAAGCCCTTACCATGAAATGTTCCCCCTCCAAATTACTCACTAAAACTGCTAACACCATCTTTAACAAAGTCAATAATGCTTTTTAAGCCAGACAAGTCACTAAAGAACTCCTACAATCCATTGTAATCTTATTAGCTCTGTCAGACAAATTCTATGCCCACATTCAATCAATTATTTTAAGAGACCTGACTACCTTGGGTGATGTTACTAAATACAGACTCATAAAGATCTGTCAGTTTCTTAAAGAAGAATAAATCTTGATCAATGCTGATAAATCAGTCCCTGCATCCACAGACTCAGCATCTATAGCATTTGCAGCTAAGATATTCAAATACAATCAACTCTAATGCAGTAACTGCAAGGCAAAAGAGCAACCAAATTTTACAGGCCACACCCAGCTTTGGTGTGTTCTTGAAGATGGTGGCATGATGGGGAAGATGGTGAAAGAGTCCAGAAAGGCCCAACTAACACACTATAATGCATAGAGAAAGGAAAAAGATATAAAAGCAGAGTTTTTGTGACTTATTATAATACCTCAAGGGAAGACAGCCTTCATTATCAAAGGTGATTCCAATACTATTGCTATATACATTGCAGTGCAAGGAGGAAAAGTTCCTCAGATTGCCAAGTTGGAATTTGCAGGTCTTGCCACTAATATAATACTAGATGCTGGTTATATCAACAATTTTGAAGCCATGGAATTTGATTCTCTGATTGTAGTTGAAGAGCACCAGGTAGGGGTAAACTAGTGTAACTATATCAACTACAATCAAGAAAACAAGGTGTATCTGTCAAATCCAGCTAGTACACTATTAGAAACATCTCCCTTCTATCTTGACTCTGGTGCAACCATCTATATATCACTTGATCAATCTTATTTTTATACATTGACACTAATTTCAGAAAGACTAATCTGTGGCATTGGTGGCTCATTTATCACAGCAACTGGAATTGGAAGTATCAAACTTAGTATAGGAGAAGGATGCCACCTTATAATTGAAAATGCACTACATGTACCAAAATTAACCATTTGCTTATTATCCATCAGCAGACTTGCAAAGGTGAATGGTATCACTACTACCTTTAATGATGCTGGCATCACCTTAATCAGGAAATCTACAAACACTATAGTTATAACCAGAATTCTAGCTAGCTCCTAAAAAAATCTATGCATTAAATTTTCATCTTAATCATGCTCTCACTATTCATGCATTGGCCAATGCTAAGACATGGCATAATCAACTTGGCCATACAAATTACTAAACTATTATACAAATGGCCCAGGCTGAAATGGTAGCTAGTATGCCCAAAACTTTTTTTGAGAAACCCTCTATTTATAACTATTGTATTCTTGGCAAGCAGACTTGAATGCCAGTTCTAAAGAAACAGAAGGAAGGAATTGGGCATAAAGTGATAAAAAGGCTTGAGAAAGTTTGGGTGGACTTAATAGGACAGGCAGTTATGGCATTACATACTGGAAACCTCTATATTATGAATCTTGTTAATAATTACTTGAATAAACCTTGGTCTATCCCTTTTAAAAGCAAGGGTGATGCATTCAAAGAATTATAGAATTGGATACTGGCTTATGAAAGTGAAACTAGTGAAATCCTTCATATCCTATATATTGGAAATGATAGAGAGCTCAATGGTGATACCTATAAGGCATAATACTAGTTAAAAGAGATAATTCTTGAAGTGGAAGCACCTTATATATTGCCTTATATGGGTTATATAGAAAGGATGCACCAATTCTTCATGAGTAAGGCATAATTAATGCAAATTGCTTTAAGATGTCCTGCTTACATCTGAAACAAATTTTATCTAACTGCTATCTACTTGCATGGAAGGACTAAGAACTCCATCAAAAAGGACAATATGCCTAATAAGCTATGATTTGGAAGAAAGTTGGATTATTTACACTTTTAAAAAATAAGATGTTGTGCATTTATACTGGTCTTCAATAAGCATAACCCAAAAATCTTTAAATGATTGATTGAGTGTGTTCTGATTAAGTATGGAGATTAGCATTAAGAAGGTTGTGAGAAGAAAGAAAGAGGAATAGTCTATAAGAAAGAAACAGAAGATATGGAAAAACAGGAATGGAGTTGAGAAGTTAGAAAGAAAAAGTAGTGTAAATGAAATTAGAGATGGATAGTAAGGAAATAGAGTTGAGATAGAGAATATAGAGTCAAGACAGAGAGTGTAAGTAAATAAAGGAAGTATGAGTAGAACTAAACCAGAGAAAAAAGATGAAAAGGGGAGATAGAAAGAAATGGACTGAGAATAAAGAAAAAGAAAGAGGAGGAAGTAAGATAATAAAATAGAGCTAAAGAGAGAAACTAAAAAGATTTGGAAAATTAGAGCTGAATCAAGTTTAGAAAAAAGAGACAGAGTGGAAGAGAAACTTGAAGAGCAAGAAATGGAGATGAAAAAAATAGATGAGATAAGGTGGAGATGAAAAAGAGTTAAGAAAGATAAAAAAGATCAATTTGGAGATGGAGATGTAGAGAGACAGAGTAGAGAAAGAAAAGATGAGATAAACTGAGAGAGACTAATTATATGTCAGTCTCAAACTGTGAGACATGACAAAGCTATTAATCATCAAAAAGTTTGAATAAAAACAGACTTCTGCTGAAAGCTGTAGGCAAATGATATAGTCAAAACTACTTTAAAATTCCCTCTCTAACTCAGGTTAGATCAGCCCTATTGGTGATCTAGATGCTGAAAAATCAGCTTATTAGTATTTTGATCCAATGCACACCCAATTTTATCATGTGACTATGATCATGTGACTATGATCATGTGACTATGCTCAAGTTCTAGAAATTAGGTGATTTATTTTATATAAATATTGAGCATTCTTGACAAAGCTGTTAGTTGGTGCACTAATGACAAATCAAGGCAATCACTGCAGATTTGATGGCATCATAAGAGATATGATCACATCAACTAATAAGATAATTTGCTGCTAAATGAAGTTGCAGCTATGTAAGGCCATTAAATTAGCATTATATCTTGATAATAAAACAGGCATATCTTAGTGGGAATACATGTAAACCCCTCATATTGGGTATTGTTTTGGAGTTTTATTAATCTGCATCTAATGAAAAAAATTTAGAGGCATTTAAAAAAGAATTGAGGGAGATATTAATGATTTATAGAATTGGAGCACTGAAAACATTGGAGAACCCTCTCTTGGCCAGAAAATTTATACCAAGTCTCTTGGGACCAAAAAATAGAGGCCCAATAACCAGAAAATGACTCAGAATAACTGGAAAATGTCATATGTCATAGGAAGGGGAAATAATATAAATAGAGGGGAATTCTGTGACATTCAGCAGGTTGCTGATTGCCTGTACTCAGAATCTCCAAGAAGTGGATATCTTAGGCTCAAGGCAGTAATATACTTCAGGTCAATAGTTTGATATGCTTTTTAGACTTTTTTTTGGTGTGACTAAGGTTGCATTGACTGAAAATCAATAAACTCTATTATTCATCTATATATTTTATAAAAGTACTTTGTAAAGTGTAATTTAGCCCCAGAACTTAGTGAAAGCTGGTTTATTTGATTACCTCTATTTAGACTAATTCAAATAACCTAATTTTACATTACTAAAAAGACTGATAAAGTATGAGCAATATCAAGATTAGCATACTGACTATTAGGCTCCTTTTTAAGTATCTGCAGGGTGTTTTGGGCCTTAAAAATGATTGTGTGCTAGAGGACATCAAGCATCAGCAAAATTAGGTAGCAGAATAATTGTGTAGAAGTCAAAACTTGCAGAGCAACTATGTAGAGCAGCATTTACATGAGGTTAGAAGTAATTTGACCCTATTGGTAGAGTTGGGCATCATCTGATTATTAAGAAGTGATGGCTATAGAAGAATCCAGTGATTTCAGTAATTGGATCAGTGATAGTTGAGTATTGAAAATGAAGAAAGGCAGAGTTTGATCTAGTTATACTTAAGAGAGTGTGGTGGAGTTGTGATAATAAAGAATGAAAAGAAACAGAGAAAAAAGAATGAAACTGGAATAAATTGGAGAGTTGAAGCTGAGTCAAGTTAAGAAAGTTAAAAGAAGTAAACAAGAGGCTTGAGAGAGTTGAGGGAAATTGAAGAGAGTTAAAATAAGATAAGGCAGAAATAGAAAAAATCAAAAGAGAGAAAACAGAATAGATTTGGAGATGAGAGAGATATAAAATAAAAATAAAGAAAAATAGAAGGAAGATTAGAAGAATGAAAAACTGAGCAAACTAGTTGGCAATCTTAAGATTATCATACTGACCACTGAGGCCTTTCCTAAGTAACTACAGAGTGTCTTAGACATTGAGAGTAATCATGTGCTGAAGATGATTAAGCATTAGCAAGATCAAGTAGTAGAACAATCACATAGGAGTTAAAACTTATAGGACAATTAGGTGAAGCAGCATTTGCAAAGTATCATAAGTGATCTGGCAAAAGTGTAGAGAAGTTTGGATTATCTGAAAATGCAAGAGAGATTGTAGCCTATCTGGGGAAGCTTGGTAATTTCAGTGATTGAATCAGTGATGTTGGAGATTGGAAGAGAAAAAAGTGGGAGGTTAGTATGACTTTATATTGTGGAAGCAACTTACCTTCAACCTGCATTAAATTCCCTACTTTCCACAACTGACTTGCTAAAAGAATCACAACTTGGTGCAACTTAACAAGTAGGTGTTTAATGCTAGACTAAAAGCTGCCATTTACTTCAAAGAAGATCATAACACTACAATTTGAGATTATAACTTCAAATATGGCACCTTCATACTAATGCAAAACTCAAAAATTATGCTAATGCACAACAAAAATATGTAGCCTCAATATTTGGATCTGCTAGTAGTAACTTCTTGAAATAGAAGTGATATTTATATACTTTGCAAGTTAGATGGATGTGTATTGCATCAACTAGTTGCAGCATTTTGACTTCTTCCTTATTTGGTGTGCAAACACATAGAAATCCTGATGAAAGCATTAAACATTGATATAGCATAATTATAAGAATTAAAGAACATAAATTTACTCTTATAGCTAGGCTTTGAAATGCAAACAGAATACTTAGCACTAGATTTTTTCAAACTAGAAAAAAGAAGCAAAAGATCACTAGAAGAAGATTTGATGGAAGGAGTAAAGTTAATAAAACCATTGTGCAAGGAAGAGATAGATCTATAAGCATCTATAGGCAAACCATAAAAGAGAGAAAGAATAAACCTAAAGAGGTATCACAACTCACCTACACTCTTCAGAATAGGGCCATACCAACCCCCACTTTTTTCTTTTCCAACCTCTGACATCACTGATCCAATTACTGAGATTACTCAGCTTTTCTGAATATATTATAATACTCTTACATTTCTGGATGAATCCAACTTCTCTGCATTGTTGCAAAATCACTCCTGATACCATGCAAGCACCACTCTACATGATTGTCTGGCAAAACTCAACTCTTATCTGCCACCCAATCTTGCTAACACTCAATTGCCTTTAGCATACAATCACTCTCAAGATACTCCATAGATACTTAGGAAAGACTCCAGTAATCAGTATAGTAGTCTTGAAATTGCACCTAATTCTTTTAGTTTTATTCAGTCTCATTTTTATATCTTCTTTCTATCTCTTTCTATCTTGCTCTACACTCAATCTATTATCTTTCTTGACTCTTTTCTGCTCTGCCTTGTCTCATCTTGATTCTTCTTCAAATTCCTCAAAGTCTTTCCTCTACTTTTCTCTTTCTTTTTAACTCAACTCAGCTCTAACTCTTCAATTAATTTCAATTTCATTTTTTTTCTTCATTTTTTTTAAATTTTCATCTCCTTTTTCCAATCTTTTTTACATTACTCTTGTCTCTCTTTTTCTCCATTTCTATTCTTTCTCCCTTTTACTTTATATCTAATTTATTTTACTCTTTCTATCTCCACTTTCTCTCACTCTATCTTGACTTCTTTCTTCTACATCTTGACTTTGTTATTCTACTCTTTCTATCTCCTTTCTCTCTATCACTATTCTATATTCTTTAACTCTCTAGCTATATTTCTGATTCTCTATTTATATTTTTCCTATCAGGAAATTGTCAGGGGACTCCTCATTCCCTTCTTTTCTTTCTTCTTTTACTTCTTATTCCTTCACTCTCCTTTCATTCATTTCTTTACTTCTTCTATCTTCTCTCATGGTGTTGTTTCTATTCTCTCAACACTATCTATTAACACTATTTTCAATCTTTGAGGTGCTTTAGTTCTTTAGCTATCATCCAGACAAGTGTGGACCCTCCAGCACTGCTTCCAGGCTGCTTATATAAGCCGGAGTTTGCCTTTCTGACTTCTAAAGTCCAGAGTTTTCCTGCCTTGTTTGCACTGTTGTTTGGTTAGTCAATTTTTGAGTTTTTAAGGTTTTGTTGTACTATACAGTTGTTTTCCATGCTTTTTTAAGGTTTTGTTGTACTGTACAGTTGCTTTCCATGCTTCAGAAGCCACAGAAGCATCCAACCTGGCATAGGGAATCCCAAAACTTGTTCTCTTTAGATCTCCCTCTGCCAGATGAGTAGTTATTATAATATTGTCAGTACATATTCTAATACACTTTGGATCTCCCTTTGCCAGCTGTATGACTGAGCCATAGCCTTCAGAAGTCGCCCTTATAGAAACCATCTATTTAGAGATCCCTTAACCCATGTTTCCTTCCAATTTTCAGGCCTTTTCACTCTAATTCACCTGCTGTCAAGTGCTTTCATCAAACTCCTCACTGGCTAGATCATGGAAATAAACTTCCTCATTGGTTAGGAGCCAATGCCAGACTGTGAGAAATAGATCACTTTCAATAAGAGAGTGATTCAATTCCTACTGTGATGTGACCATGACTGTGACATTAGTCACATCAGTCATGTGACTCAACCTTGGAATATTTTCTATTAATGAGCAGAGTGAATTCTTAGACTTGAGATTTCTTTCTGCCAACTTAACACATTATTATTTGTATCTATTTTACCTTTATTAATACATCTTTGGATTTTTTTCTGCCAGCTATGTGACTGAGCCACAGCCCCCAGAGGTTGCTCATACATTTTCCTTTTGTAACTCTTCCACTTTCTTCTCTTTTTCTCAGTCTTTTTCTCATGCTAATTTCTAATATTAACTCTTTTATTTTCATATGAGTCTTTCTTCTTGATAAGACCCAACTAGTAGGTTTCTGCTTAGCAGAGTGAGCCCCCTGGTTAATAAAATCTAACAAGAGAAAGTTGAATGCTAGGAAGAAAGAGAAAATCAACAATTGCTTATTTTGCATTAGTAGACTTAATGATCGAAATAAAGATGGTAGAAGAATAATTCATCACTTATCACTTATTAAAAGCACTACACTAAAAAGTTGTAGAAAATGAATGGAAGTAGTAGCAGCAGAGGTAGTTGAAGGAGGAAGGGAGAAAGAAAACAGAAAAATATAACTTATACAGGCATTTTATCCAAGAATATATAAGACTTACTTGCAATTGCAAATCTTAAATGCTAACATGCATGAACCAATAAAGTATAGCACTAGTATATATTGGACTGACTGAAGACAGTCAATTTTTCAAGTTAAGAAGAGATAATAAGTCTACTATCAATATAAAATAAAATAATAGGAGTTTAAAAATCACATTTAATCTCAATATGCTTACTCAACTAGAACTTGCAAAAATTCAAGTAACTAACCTATAAGCCTGACATTAGCACAGAAAAAGGAAATTGATAAGCATTAATTGGTACTGAGCTAATCTAAATATGGAGGATTGAGAGAAAAGAAGCAAGATATTATAATATGTGCAGGACCTTTAATGCTACTTTTTTGAACTACTCTCTATAACACATGCTTATTAATAGCAGGCAACTAATCACTAAAGATATGATTACATTATTGATAAGATAATCTGGTGCTAGATGGGGTTGTGGCTGTGCAAGGCCATCAATTTAGTATCACACTTTAACAATAAAATTTGTATATCTCAGCAGAAGTGCATGTAAGCCTCTATATATTGAGTATTGTTAAAATTGCCTAATCAATCTACACATACTGAAAGTTGTCCAAAGACATTTTATGGCAAATTAACAGAGATATTAGCTATTTGATGGAACAAAGCTAAAATTAGCTATTAGTAAAAATTGTGCAGGCTTCAGTAAAATGCTTATATCTTAATGAAACAACTACTAAACTCTATTTGGAAATACTAATCAATCTGCATCTAATAGAAAAGGTCTGGAAGCATTTTGTGGATTTCTTAATTAGAGTGGTACTAAAAGTTGTTTAAAGACATTTTGTAGCAAACTGATAAAAATATTAGTGATTTGATGAGATAAAGCTAAATTAGCTACTGGTGAAAATTGTGCAAGCTTCAATAAAATACTTATATCTTGATAAAACAACTTTGGTATCATTGGAAATATTTAATTAATTTATATTTGACAAAAAAGGTCTGGAGGCATTCTGTGAAGAATTGGAGGAGATATTGATAATCTATAAAAGTGTAGCACTAAAATCATTGAAAGACTCTCTCTTGGCCAAGTAAATTTATACCAAGTCTCTTGGAACTAAGAAATAGAGGCCAAGTAACTAGAAAATAGTCTAGAATAACTAGAAAATGTTATGCATTATAGAAGGAAGAAATAATATAAATAGAGGAGAAATTCTGTGATATAGATAAGTTGCTAATTTACAATCTACAACTTATTCTTTGTCTGGAGCCCCAGGCTCTTTTTAATAACTTCTTATAATTCTACTTTAAATATAACCTTCCAGGCTTTTCAAATGTTAAGGCTTTCTGTATGCATGGTTAACATAAAAAAACTCATCTTGAAAGCATATATTACAATCTTCCACTTGTTCTTATTTCCCACTATTCTTCTAATTATTGTCCAAAATCTCTTCTTCTTCAGTGATAGTTTAAACTAACTTGCCTAGTAATGCAAATTGCTATTCTATATGCATATTATTTAAAGCTACTATAACTGGTAATGACTCTGAAGAAGTTAAAATTATCTGCAAAGAGGCAAATTGCAGTGTTATTGCACTGGCCTGAGCTAGAATGCTCTTTAGAAATATATAAGCAATGAGCTTAGTCTCATTATAAGTGTAACATTCACCACATTTTGACTTTGGTGCAGTAGTTCATGCTAATGTGTATTTTGAGGCCTCTAAGCCTTACTTCATATCTATTGCCCTAACCTCCTCAGAGTTTGAGTTTACCACCTACACCACTGCCCTTAAAGGACCAAAAAGTCCTAGCAGGCCCATTATCTTCACTGCTACCTTCATCAGCACTATTGCCTGCACTGCTATAAGTAGCACTACTATTATTAGCCCTTTTAATAGCTAAATCAAAGCACTTTACATCTTACTAGATACTTTTGGCAATGTATGCATAGTCAATACTGCTTCTCTAACAAATGTTAAATTGCAAGGCAAGGTGGTGTCTTTACTACCTTAGCAAAGGTCTCTATTAATAATAGAGGCTAGTTTGCCTCCTATTCTTCCTGTCTGAGCCACTTTGGCTTTGCTTGCAGAAGAGACACAGTCTTCTACCTCTCAATTTGTATAAATGCTATTTAGTGCTGCTTCTTCAGGCTCTTAATATTATCAAGGAGCCCTATGATGATGAAGATCACCAATGTATTTTGCAAAAATTCCACATTAGCAGATACTAAATGCTCAGCACTTTTAAGTTGCTGCAGCACTTCCACAAGATACTAATTATTAGCCAGTATAAATTCATCAGCCTTGCCCTTATCCTTATTATATATACTTTAGCATGGCTAATTCCTATTCTGTTGATTATACTACTTCTTAAGTGCCCATCACCTCTTAACTGAGTCATATCTTCTAGAGCAACCTTGATGATGGTCTCTTAACCATTGCTAGCTTAGGAAGAAGTTCATAATAGCCTCCCTATTACATATACTATGCAGGTCCATAATACTCATCATATACTACACTCTTCATAGGGGTTATAATTTCTATATATATTACCATTCACTTTTATAAATTCATTTGTCTAATGTGGCACTAGCTATATCTTCTAATATTGCTGCTATTGCATAGGCATTTGTATAGTGAGCTAATAGCTCCTATATTGTATTAACTAAGCTCCATCAAATTTTGAGTTCAAAGCATTCCTTATTCATTTATGGCTAACAATCTCTTTTACAAATCAGTCTTAGTGATTATTTACACTGAAATTATATAGCACTGGCATTGCCCAATTTGGAAATAATGCATTGTTGCTAGACTAATACAGTCACAGCAGCAACACATAAAATTATGACACAATTTACTAGCATTACAGAGTTATAAACAACTTTAACACATAGTTAGATATTTATTGTTCTGCTTCCAAGATCTTATATAGTCCAATCCACTTTAAGCACAACTTTTGTGCCCTATTTTTTGGCAAATTTAAATTCTGCATTAACAAGTATACTAGGCTACTTAATTTGATCTCTAGCTCCTTGCTATACTACTTATTAGCCTCCTTAATCTGAAAAACCTAACTAGTAATTATAGCATTATGAGCATCTGCTAGGTACTCTAGCACTCTCTGTGAAAACTCTTGCACACCTCTATATTGATGTATCTATCTTAACAATGAAATAAGATAAAGGTATTGATCATCAAAAAAGTATAAATAAAATAGACTTCTGCTAAAAACTATAGGCAAATAACATAGCTGGAATTGCATTGAAAGATCCTCTTCAGATTATATTAGATCAGCCTTATTGATGGCCTAAATGTTAAGAAATCAGTTTATGAGTATTTTGGTCTAATTTATAGTCAAATCAATTTTGTGTGCTATTAATAATAAACTAATGGAATTTGATAAGATCATTGAGAATATAATGGCATCAACTGATAATATAACCTACTATCAAATAGAGCACTGACAGAGGCATTTGGAGAAAGATTAGAGGAGATATTGATAATTTACAAAAATAAAGCACTGAAATCAATTGAAAGACTTCTCTGAACTAGGAAAATTTATATTGATGCAAAATTAGATTATTTTGATTAGTCTGAATAGAAGCAATTACAAATAAATCAGCTTTTACTAAGTTCTGAGGCTAAATTCCACTTTATAAAGTACTTTTATAAATATAACAGTGAGTAATAGAGTTTGATAGTTTTCAATCAATGCAACCTCAGTCACACCAGAAGAAGATTCAAAAGGCATATTAGACCAATGACCTGAAGTATACTATTGCTTCAGGTCTAAGATATCCACTCTTTGGAGATTCTGAACATGGGCAATCAATAACTTGCTAAATGTTACAAAATCCTCCTCTATTTATATTATTTCTCCTCTTTGTAATGCATGACATTTTTCAGTTAATTTGGGCCATTTTCTGGTTATTATACTCCTATTGTCCAATTTCATGAAACTTGGTATAAATTTTCTTAGCCAAGAGAGGGTCCTCCAATGTTTTTAGTGCTTTAATTTTGTAAATTATTAGTATTTCCTTTAGTTCTTCACTAAATGCCTTGGGATATTTTGCATCAGATATGAGATTAATTAGACCTTACCACTAATACTAATCACAATAGGATTTAGTAATTGTCTCATTGAAATATAAGCATTCTACTAAAGCCTGCTTAATTTTTCTGTTATGATCCCACTACACTCTTCTAAATACAACTACACTGAATTCTGCCTTCTCCATTTCTGATATCTGACTATTACTGATCTGATCACTGAAATCACTGAGTTCTCCCATAGCCACCACTCTTTGATGACTGAACTATGCCCAACTCCCTCAATAGAGTCAAATCACTCTTAACACTACACAAATGCTGCCCCACATAATTGCCTTGCAAGTTCTAACTCTCACACAATTGTTCCACCACTTGATCTCACTGATGCTTAATCTTCTCCCACACATAATTACTTTTGAGGCCTAAGACACTCCACAGGTACTTAGGAAGGAGCCCAGTAGTTAGTATGCTAGTCTTAATACTGCTTATACTTCATCAATCTTTCTAGTCTCTTTTAATTTCCCTTATTTTTACTTTTTTCACTCTATTTCTTTACATCTTCATCTTCAAATTGATCTCTTCTATCCTCTTCAACTCTTTTTTGTCTCCACCTCATCTTGTCTATTTCTCTCATTCTGTTTCTAGCTCCTTAAATTTCCCTTCTACTTTGTCTTTTTTCTCTAAACTTAACTTAGCTCCAATTTTCCAAATCTTTTTAGTTTCTCCCTTTAGTTCCATTCTATTATTTTACTTCCTCCTTTTCCCTCCACTTTACCCTCAGCCTATTTATCTCTGTTTCCCTCCTCCTCTTTCTTCTTTGGTTTAGTTCTACTCTTATTTCATTCATTTACTTATACTCTTTATCTTGACTCTATATTCTCTATTTCAACTCTATTTCTCTACTACCTGTATCTAATCTCATTTACACTTCTTTTTCTTTCTAACTGCCCAACTCCATTCCTATTTCTATGTATCTTCTATTTCTTTTCCATAGACCATTCCTCTTTCCCTCTGCTTACAACCTTCTTAGTATTAATTCTCAGTGCTAATCTCTGATCTCTGTATGAGTCTTCCTTTTTGGCAAAACTCAACTAGTAGATTCTTGCTCAACAGAGTGAAGCCCTAGATCAGTGGAACCTGACATTTCCTCAACATCTCAATTTAGCTTTCTCCATCAAATTGCTGATTCCTCTATTAGTTCACCACAGAATGTCTTTGAACAACTTTTATTGTGTCTGGATTGATCAGGCAATTAAAACAATATCTAATATATAGGGCTTTACATATATTCTTGCTGAGATATGCTCATTTTATTGTCAAGATGTGATGCTTTCCTTAAGATAAGTTACCTAATCTTCAGAAATCTGAGCATAGTCATATAATTATAGTTACATGATTGATTTGGATGTACATTAGATCAAAATACTAATAAGGTAATTTCTCAACATTTAGGCCACTAATAAGGCTGATCTAACATAATCTAAAGAGGGATTTTTAAGGCAGTGCTGGCTATGTCATTTGCCTACAGTTTTTAACAGAAGTCTGTTTTATTCAGACTTTTTAATGATCAATAGCTTTGTCTTGTCTCATTGTTAAGATAGATATATCAATATATATATTGTATAGCAAAGTGAAGCATAGTGTAATATTCTAATTTATTTATATATTTAAATATTTTACCTTACTATTTATTACCAGACTCAGCTGCTTTGTTAGCAGCTTAACCTTTTGTGGAAACATTGACAATAGACCAAAGCCTGGTCTGATTCAGTAAGATACACTATATATGAAGCCATGTGAGTTGGATCACTTTTGATAAGAACTTTAATGAAGCTCTTGTTAAAAGTAATCCATTTCTCAGGGTCTGGCAAAAGCTCCAAACCAATAAGAAAGTTTGTTCCTATGGTCCAGCCAGTGAGGAGTTTGATGAAAGTAATAGAAAATAGATGAATTAGAGTGAAAAGGTCTAAAAATTGAAAAAAAACATAGAGTAAGAGACCTTCAAAAGAGTGGTTTGCTAACAGTTAAGGCCAGTTTTAGTGGTTAGCTCACATACAAAAGGTGGCTACTAGTATAGCATAATGGACTCTCCAGATACAGTGGCTTTCCTGAGTTTTTGAAGAGATGCTAGTGCATAGAATTAGGCAACTTTACAATATAGTTACTATTACTACTTTCACCTATGCTACTAACATCTAGTTCTCTGAAATTAGTGAAGTTTCAAGTGGCAGGCAAAGGACTGGCTCTGTGGCAGCAGCCAAATGCCTGTGCCCTACCCAGAGATCAGTAGCAAAGCAGGTAACAGGAGCCTTAAGAACTATAGCTGAGAATATTCTTAAAGTTTATGCTAACTTCCTACTAATAAACCTACTTTTCTAGAAGGTGCTCACTCATGCAGCTACCCACCTAGCCTCCTTTCTGCCTTCTCACTCACTTCACAGCCTATTCCAAAAAGTGGTGGAAAGACTGGTCTACTGCTACCACTCTTCACTGCACAATTTCTTCCATTTCACTAACATTAAACCTAACCACTTTGAAAAGGTCCAATCCATTAGGTGCAGCCTCAATTACAAACCAGCCTTCTTAACAAGCATCTCTGGCTCCAAGAAAAATGTGCTGGACTCAATAACAAATACCTTTGACTAGGCCACAAACACCATCTTCTATGATGGCTTAGGCTTTAAAGGAAGCATAAAAGCATTAGCAGTTTTCTTTGTGGACAGAAGAAAGACTTCTCACCTAAAGCACTCTCTTGGTTTAGGTGCTGAGCACACAGTCTATGAAGCAGAAATTGTTAGCATCTGCCTGGCTCTCCACATCTTTTATGGCCTTAACAAGTAGCTGAAGGGCTTAGTCCTAATTGGCAGTGACAGCTAGGCTATGTTGAAAGCCCTCAACAATTAGTCATCTTACCTAGCCCACTATTTCCTTGACAGAGTCCACACAATGGCAGAAGACCTACACTAGAAATAAGATAGGCTATTCAATGCATTCTAACAATGTATCACAGCTGCTATAGGCAATAAGTGGCTTCTCTGCTCTCAAGGAGTTATTCAGCTCCTCCTTCAATGGTTCTCCAGCCACAAAGGTTTTGCCCCCAATGAAAGAGCCAATAAACTGGTAAAGGAAGCAGCTGGAGGCAGCTTAAGCCCACTTAGATCACTCTTGGCATTCTTGAGGTTGAAGGCCCTCCTAATTAGTATCCTAGCCTTCAGGCAGGCTGACTTTGTAGTGACCCAAGTTCTATAGAAGAGACATTAGAAGAAATCATTACAATATAGGATTATAGTAAGACTCAACAAAATCTTCTCCTTAAAAAAGTACATGTGCACTATCTCAACACTTGACTATCACTACTTTGCCATACTTACACAGCTTTAAACAGGACACATACTCCTAAACTAATACCTCTGCTAGATGAAATGCTTGAAAACCCCAAACTGCCTCCATTACAAGAACTCCACCATTGAAAACATCTATCACTTCTTAGTCTGCTGCCCACAATATAATTATGAGCAATTTGTACACTTCACATATTACTTGAAGTATAAAGCTGAGTCCATCACTTACTTACTGTCTGCTCCTAATACTCTGAAACACCTTCTTAAATACATAGATATGACTAAGCACTTCTGCCTCTCCACCTCCCTGCACTAAGAATCTATTCTGTGAGGCCATTGGGGCCACATGCCCTCACTCACCCAGCATTTTCAACCCCACCTCAACTACAACTAGCTTTAATATACTTAATTTCCATCTTATTAACAGCATGGAGCATTAGGCCCTGTCTTTAAATATATATATTCATTCAGTGGGCCCACATAGCTTCCTCCTTCAAATTCACAACCTCAGCAGACTTTTACTTCACTTCTCAAGTACTAATAGAAGAGAGTGGTCTAAAATAGTATAAAATATGCCAACTTGTTTATTTTCCAGATAAGCCTATATGGCTGATCTGCAACACATCTAAGATGAGTGTAAAGGCCATATATAGTTTGAAAAATAGCTGGCAAATGTGCTGCCCAGTAAAGTTCATATCAAAGAAATTTATTACTATATAGCAAAACTATGCAGTGCATGAATTAAAGACTTTAGCAATCCTTGAGGCTCTTCTTAAGTGGGAAGACAAGCTGATGAAATATCTCATCCATATTATTATGAATCACAAGGCACTTGAGTTTTTTAAGACTTAGGTAAATCTTTTGCCATGACAGTAGTAGTGAATTGGCTATATATTATAATATTAATTCAATATCATATACTTTAAGGGTGAACTCAACAAAGTTGCAGACTGTTTGTTATATTATTTTGAAAGCAACATGGCTGAAAAGGCTTATGAGCCTTATCAATATATGCAGGTAGACTGCTGCATTAATCCTAAAGGGAATGACTTACTAATCTATTAATACCAGAAGGTTAAAGAGCATGTAATCAAACTATGTGCCATGTGTGAAGTTAAGTGGAGATAAAGCCACTGCCTCCAGGAGTAATGCAAAGAGTGGAAAGTGGCTGCTGGAGTAATAAGGACTAAGAGCCAGACCCTCCAATTCATATTATATTGCTAGCAGACCTGCTAGAAAGCAATATACCCTCATCTAAGCCTTACAGTTTAGAAGATAATGACTTCCATCAGGAAGTGGCCTAGGAGTATGTTAGTGACTTCTTATTTCTGAAAGTTATTAACAACTCCAGAAACTACTCACATTTCAAGCAGGAGTCTGAAGATATAATAGTAACAGATAATTGCTAAGGAGAGCCAGTAGTCTGCATTCCCTGCATTTAAACCATTATAACAAATATTGTAAACCAGACCCATGCTATTGTGAGGCACTGTGGTGCCACATATATACTAGGATACATTAAGAGATAGTATTGGTAGCCACATATGGCCTAGAATGTCACTAAGTTTTGCACATCATATGTGGCATGTCAGAGAGTAAAATTGCCTTCTAATCTATCAGTGGAGAGATTTTACTAGCTATCAGTGCCCATTAAGCTATAGAATTCCATTGGTATGGACTTTATTAGCCCTTTCTCTAAAAGCCAAAAATTTGACTACTTGTGGGTGATCATATTTTGCATGACCAGCATAGTGCACCTAACATTAGTGCAATTATGAGCATATGGAATTCCATTGGCATGGACTTTATTAGTCCCTTCTCCAAGTCCCAGGAATTTAACTACTTGTAGATAATCATTTGTCACATGACCAGCATAGTGCACCTGATACTAGTGCAGATGATGGTGATGGTAAAAAAGCTGTTATAAATATACTTATAGGAGATTATTAGGCTATATAGCTGCTAAGTATGATTATAAGCAACTATGACTCTAAGTTTACTTTGCAGTGGTGGAGGGAACTCCACAAGCTGTTAAGAGCAAGGCCCCTAATGTCTATGTCATTCCATTCTCAGATGGATGGATAGACAGAGTGGGCCAATTACAGCATTGGCTGAATACTTAGAGCAGTAGTTTGCTCTGACTAATGAGATTGAGTAAATTAGTGCTCAATAACTGAGTTTGCAATTAATGCATGCATATTGGAGTCCACAGGATATGCACTCTTTGAACTAAACAGGAAGTACATGCTCTCTATGCTGTATAAGATATATGCTGCCTTAGTGGCCTATAAAGAAGTAGTCAAGTTTGCAGGACATGCATTAAAGAATATTGTAAGAGCACATGATACAATTATCAAGGCACATATCTTCTAAGTGAAGCATGCCAATTAGCATTGATGGGAGGATCCATCTATATCAATGGAAGAGCTAGTGTATCTTTTATCACTTAACCTGAAATTGCCCAAGTAGAGTAGAAAATAGATAGGCAATTAATAGGCAAGAGCTTAGTACATCTCAAAGAGTAAAATGCTTAGGCTAAGTTTATTAAAAATTCTACAATTCTGAAGATTAGTTATTCTGAGAAGTAATACAAGACAAATACATCAAATTTATTTAAAGAAGCTCAGTTTGAAAAAAAAAACTATTTAGGCCAACAAGAAAGCCCTAGAACTTTGATTTTACTTACTATAAGTATTATAGTGTAATAATACTAAATCAATGGCATTGCATAGCCACAACCCCATTTAGTAGCAGATCATCTTATCAGTTAATGTAATTATATCTTTAATAATTTCATTAGATTCCAATAGATCTGTGGCAATTGCCTTGATTTATAATTGATGGCAGTTTTGTTATTGATTACTTAAGATAAATTGCCTAATTTCTAAAGACCTGAGTATAGCCACAGGATTAATTTGAGTATAACTTAGATCAAAATACTAATAAGCTTGATTTAATATAATTTGAAAAGGGCTTTTTAAAGTGGTTGTAGCTATGTCACTTGCTTACAGTTTTTTTTATTTAGACTTTTTGAGATGATCAATAGCTTCATTATATTTCATTGTTGAGACAAATACATCAATAGTCTAATTTATTAGAAAGCACTGGAACTTAAAGTAATACTTACTCAAATATTAAAATATATATATTAATGCTGCTAATTTCTTCTTTATAATATGCTATCTTTGAATAAACTGATATTCTTGTTTTTTTTAGTCAAAAAATATATATCTACTTAGTAATTAGGAAGATGCATGTATATTTTTCTAAGTATAACAGGAAAAAGGATCTATAAAAAATATTCAGTATTAGTATAGTAATTATATAACAAAGATATATATGAAATTACTTTACCTATAAAAACATTCAGAAGTTTATAATAATTCTTATCAATTAGATGATATAGAAGTAAAGCATTGTGCCCATTCAGTTCCTAATTTGGCTTGTGAAAGATCAAGAGATACTTCCTGACCTTGGGAGGATATAATAAGAGTATTGTATGGAGTATGTAAAGCTCGATGAATATCTGAAGGAAGCCACATCAAGTAATTTTTAGTACCAGAAAAATGAAGCCAACCATCTTTAGTGGAATACCAATGATAGTGGGAATATGTGGAGCTTAATATTTGATTAGATAAACTATAGTCAATTGGACAATCTGTAATTGTTTGCAAAGTTTCAGCACTAGTTACAAAGTTCCACACACGAATACAATCTTCTGAGCTAGAAATAATGTATTGGCCATTAGAAGAAAATGCAACAGCATTTACACAAGAATTATGTCCATTGAGATGTAGAAGCTTAGCACCAGTAAAAGAATTCCACACATAGACTGAACTGTCAAATGAGCCAGAAACAATATAGTTTCCATCAGGAGAAAATGCAAGAGACTGAATCCAATTTGTATCTTTTGCAGTGATATGAAATTCTCTCCTTCCAGTTAAAGAGTTCCATAAACATACTGAATCATCTTCAGAACCTGAAATAATGTATTTTCCATCAGAAGAAAATGACACAGAAGTAACACCAAAAGTATGTCCTTTAAGCTCTGAAAGCTCAGCACCAGTTACAGGCTCCCATACATAGACTAGACTATCATATGAGCCAGAAGCAATGTAATTGCCATTAGGGGAAAATGCAACAGAAGTAACTCCAAAAATGTGTTCATTGAGTTGAAGAAGTATATCACCACTGAAAGAGCTCCATATATAAATTGAATTGTCATATGATGCAGAAACAATGCTTTTTCCATCAGGAGAAAATGCAATGGAATTAACACCAGCAATATGTTTGTTAAATTGCAGAAATTTAGTACCAGTAACTAAATTCCACACATAAACTGAACAATCATATGAACTAGAAGCAATATATGTGCAATCAGGAGAAAATGCAATAGCAGTAATACCATCAGTATGTCCATAAAGCTGCAAAAGCAGAGTACTAGTAACAAAGTTCCACACACACACTGACTTATCCTCAGATCCAGAAGCAATATATTTGCCATTAGCAGAAAAAGCAACAGAATTTATGCTTCCAAAATGTTGTTTAAGCTGCAGAAGCTTAATACCAGTGGCTAAATCCCATACACAAACTACTTTATCATCTGAGCCAGAAATAATATATTTGCTATCAGGAGATAATGCAACAGAATTTACACAACTACCATGTCCATTGAGCTGCAGAAGCTTAATGCCAGTGATAGAATCCCATACATTGACTGAACTGTCAGTTGAGCCAAAAACTATTTTTTGACTTTGAGAAGAATATGCAACAGAAGTGATATATTTAGTGTATGCATTGTATTTTAGAAGTTTAGTTCTAGTAAAAGAGTCATACACATATACTGAATTATTAGATAAACTGAAAACAATTTTTTTTCCATCAGAAGAAAATGCAATAGCAGTAACCTCAGCAGTATGATTTTTAAGATGCAGGATTTCAGTACCAGAAGCTGAGTCATATATGCAAAGTGGTCTTTTCTTTGAACTAGAAAGAATGTAGTTTCCATCAGGAGAATATGATACAGAAATAATTTTATCAGTAGATTTATTAAATTGCATTAGGTTTACACCAGTTTTAGAGTCCCATATATTAACTGAACCACTATATGAGCCAGAAACAATGTGTTTGCCATCAGGAGAAAATGCAACAGAACTAAAACCATAAGATTGCCTATTAAGCTTTAAAAGCTTAGCTCCAGTAAAAGAGTTCCATACATTGATTGAACTATCATATGAGCCAGAAACAATGTATTTCCCATTGGGAGAATATGCAACAGAAGTAACATAATCACCACTATAGAACATTAAACATTTATACTTTGTAGCTAAATTCCATATACAAATTGATCGATCTTCTGAGCCAGAAACAATGTATTTTCCATTAGGAGAAAATGCAATAGAAGTAACACAATTATTACTATTAGCAAGTTGTAAGATTTTGGCACCAGTAACAGAATTCCACATGTAAATTAAGCCATTTAATGAGCCAGAAACAATGTAATTACCATCAGGAGAATATGCAATACATTTAACAGAATTAGTACATCCATTAAATGTTTGAAGCTTGATACCAGTAAAAAAGCTCCATAAATGCATTGTGTTATCTTTAGAACTAGAGATAATTTGTTTACCATCAGAAGAAAATGAAAGAGAAGTAACATAATCTGTAGGCCCATCAAGATTCCAAAGCTTAGCACCAGTAAAAGAGTCCCACACATGTACAAAACCCTCATAACAACCAGAAACAATATATCGGCTGTCAGGAGAATATACAATAAAAGTGATACCCTTAGTGTCTTCATGAAGATGTAGGATTTCAACACCAGTGACAGAATTCCACACATAAATTGAACTATCATATGAGCTAGAAGCAATGTGTTGATTATCAGAAGAAACAGCAACACAAGTAATAGTATCAGTGTGTCCATTGAGTTGTAAAAGCACAACTCCAATAATGGAGTCCCACACATAAACTGATTTATCCTGAGATCCAGAAACAATATATTTGCTATCTGAAGAAAAAGTAATAGAAGTGATACCACTGGTATGTTTGAGCTGCTGAAGCTTAGCACTAGTAACAGAATCCCATATATATATTGAACTATCAAATGAGCCAGAAGCAATATATTTACCATCAGGAGAAATAGCAACAGAAGTAATAGCATTAGTATGTCCATTAAGCTGCTGATTTTCATGAGCAGAAGAATGCCACCATATATAAACTGATTGATCATCTGAGCCAGAAACAATATATTCTCCATCAGGAGAAAATACAATGCAGTTGACACGATCAGTGTGTTTTCTAAGCTGTAAAATTTTAGAACCAGTAGTTGAATATATAGAAACTGATCCATCATAAGAGCCAGAAGCAATTCTTCTTCCATTGGGAGAAAATGCAACAGAATATATAGCAGAAAACTGTTGATTGATGTGCAGAATTTCAGCACCAGTAATAGTTGATACATGAATTGAATTATCTTCAGATCCAGAAACAATATATTTATTATCAGGTGAAAATGCAACAGAAGTAACATTCTTGGTGTGTCTATTGCTATGCACAAATTCATTATGAGTAAAAAAATTAAACACATAGACTGAACAATCATATAATCCATAAGCAATATATTCATCTTTAGAAGAATGTGCAATGCAGCTAATATTATCAATATGTTTATGAAACTCAGAAAGCAAAGCACCAGTATCAGAGTTCCACATATATATTGATCCATTTTCACATCCACAAATAATGGATTTGCCATCAGAGGAAAATGCAACAGACTTGTCACCTACAAATTGTGTTTCAATTTCTAGAAGCTTAATGCCAGTAATAGAGTCCCATTTAAAGACTGATCCTTTATATGAGCCTGAGATTATAAATTTGCTATTAGGAGAATATGCAATAGATGTGATGCATCCATTGCCTTCATTAATAACAAGAGGTTTAGCATTAGTAGCAAATTCCCACAAATGAATTGTTTTATCTATAGAGCTAGATACAATATATTTGCCATCAGCAGAAAATGCAACAGAAGTAACTTCATTATAGTGTCTACCCCCAAGTTCTTGAACCAAAGCACCAGTTACTGAGTTCCAGATATAAATTGATCCATTATGTAAGCCAGAAAGAATGTATTTTCCATCAGGAGAATATGCAATAGAAGTAATATCTTCAAAGTGTCTATTGTAATTCACAGTGTCATTATTAATAACAGAATTCCATATACGGACTGAACAGTCTTTTGAAGCAGAAATAATGTATTTGCCATTAGGAGAATATGCAACAGAAGTAATACCTTCAGCATGTTCTTTAAGCTTAAGAAGTATATCTCCAGTGATAGCATCAAATATATAAATTGACTGATCATTTGAGCCAGAAACTATGTGCTTGCTATCAGGAGAAAATGCAACAGAAGTAGCATGGTGTATGCCTCCAGATAGAAGTCGAAGTGTATTAGTTTCAACTTCCCATAACTGAATTGAACCATTTGATGCACTAGAAGCAATCCATGTTCCATCAAAAGAATATGCAATACATGTGATAGGTCCATCTAGATAATCAAGCCAAGTAAGCTCTTTACCATTGACAACATTCCACACATGAAGTGAAAAGTCATAACCAACAGCAATATGTTCATTATTAGGAGAAAATGCAATAGAAGCAATATAATTGGAGTGTCCCACAAGTTGGTGTAGCTCAGCACCAGTCATAAGGTCCCATATATGAACTGACTGGTCAGCTGAGCCAGAAGCAAAGTATTTACCATCAGAAGAACAACAAACAGAAGTAACACTGTTAAAGTGTCCATTGAGCTTCCAAATCTGAGCACCAGTAGTTGAGTTCCAAACACACACTGACTGGTCTTTTGAGCCAGAAATAATGTATTTACCATCAAAAGAGTATGCCACAGAATAAATAACATTAGTATGTCCATGAAGCTGCAAAACCTCAGTCCCAGTAGAGAATTGAAATTTATGCAAAATCTTGTCACAGCCAGAAACAATGTACTTTCCATCTGGAGAAAATGCTACACACATTATCTCATTTTCATGCTTTATTTCAATTAGTGATCTTGTTAGATTTCTGTTTCCTTTAATTATTGGCACAAAAACAAATTTTTTCTTCCATTCTCTAAACATTTCAGTAGCTTCAGGCCAAGTTGCCAAAGCTGAAATATATAGGTGTGGTGTTGATAATCTTACTTCATTGCTTGAAAAGTACATAGAAAAATTAACAGCTTCAACAATATTCTGAATAAGGGTATCATTTTGTATTTCATCATCATTTAAACTTCCTTCAAAGTTATTTGCATTTATTAATTCAACACATTTTTGTGCTTGCTGCAAAATTTCTGAACATTTTTGTGACAATTTTAACAAATTCATAGCTTCTATCCAAAATAAAAAACTATTAAAAAGGAAGTTTTCCACTTGATCAATCAATACATTTGATTTATTTTGCATGATTCTACTATCAAGATGAGACCAGTGCTGAGCCCAGTATAGGCAACAATATTTCAAAGTTGAAGAAATTTTATTTTCAACTTGAAGATTAGGTACTTCACTGTCAAGCAGAAATGATGATGGAAGTTGACAAATATTAAAGCATAGATGTATCTTCATTATTTGAAAACATTGCTCTGCAAGAAAAGCATGATGTTGACTAAAGTTGCACACTAGATTATCAGATATATAATTGGCTGCAAATACATGGAATCTTTTTGATGAAAATATAAAGTCTAGAAAAGATGCATGATACCAAAAGACTTTATCTTTTTTAACATACAGAACAGCATGGAGTGCTTGTATAAAACTATTTGAACATTCTTTCATATCCTCATTATCATCTGAATTTATCAACTCTGCAGCTATAACTGTAGATATACGTTCCTCTGCACAGAGAATATTGCAAAGAATTTTCATGCGGTTATTAATATGTTCAACATCAAGATCATAAAATGCTTCAGCAAGAATTTGTGCATATAACATGTCAAGTGGTTCAGTTGCTCTTGCAGGATATTCAAGCTGTTGTCCAATAGGAACCTGAATCAAGTTCTTCATCAGATTTTCCTGTTCTTTTCTAGTCAAGATAGTTTGTGGCCTTATATATTTTACTGCTGTTGCTGCATATATAAAAAGGCCATTGGCTTGCTGCACTAATGTTGTAAGACTAGGATTATCTTTTAGTTTAGGAAGCTCATCCTTGAGATATATCAAAATGTCTGCATTGACTTCATCTGCAGCAATATCATAAAGATGACAAATAGATTGAGATGAAAAGGATTGGCAAAGATCAACAATCTTTGAGTCTGGCCGACTTGTAACAAGGAATTTAAGACCATGTAAAGCACCATTTTCAACTGCATGAAGAAGCTCTTTGAAAAATTCTGACCCTCCATTACTCTGAATTTCATCTAGTGCATCAATCACTACTAAATATGCAGGTAAATCTTTGAATTGCTTTCTGAAAGAAAACCAAGGATCAACTAAAAGGTCTTTCATCTGCTTTTTCAGTTTATTCACTGAATCAAGCCTATTTAGCTTAAAAAGAGACTTTGCAAAAGATTTAGAATGACAAGCAAGCTGATATACTAATGTGGGAATGATGAAACCTTTGCTCCGTGTATCTTCAAATTGCCGAGAGCAAAAAAAAGAAGCTTGCAGAATATTTAGCCCATCATTATTATTATCAAAATGTTCAGCCACTGAATAAGCTATAGTTGATTTTCCAGAACCAGCATGTCCAGTGAGCCAAAATATTTGTGGGCTTTGAGGTGAAAAATCCAAAGCCCAATCATATAACTGTTCAAGTATCCTTACACGTGTTCCCTTCGTACAGGAAACACGAGGTGAATCAGTATCATTAATAATTGCATCGTATGGTGCTCTTTTTGAGAAGTGCCAACTATGCAATTCAAGTTTCTATGGTAAAATTAGTTCAATATACACAATAACTTTCTTTTTTAAAAAAAATATCACATACATCAAGGGAGTCCCGCAAAGAATTGGTGTTTCTTTCAATTTTCAAGTTGATGAAAAGCTAGTAAAGTATTGTGATATCAATATCAATATATTCCAGATATATAACATCACATACTACAAAACTCTCTGTTTTCTGATCAAGGTTCTTGAGTATATTTTCAATCCTTGTCTTATCTTCATCATTCTCCAATATTGCTTTCCATGTTGATCTCTCCAACACTGCTCTAATATCAAGGATCATTTCAATGAGTGACCTTTATAATATCAAGTAATTGATGCCTCAGTAAAAATAACATTCTTACTGTGCAAAGGCCTCAATTTTCATTCGGGTTTTGGGATCTTCCTCCTCTATCTCAGCTAATGCTGAGGCAACAATCTCCAGACGGTCTTTGATCTGATTGAACAGCTCCTGCAATGATCCTTTGTTGATATAAATAGCCTGACAACAACGTTAACTAATGGAGGTGAACAAGGAAAAACAAATTATACATTGCCAAGTTCAATGAGGACGTTCACAGCATTGACCGGGATTCGAAGGGGAGTACCCTCCAAGAACCGCTCGGCCTTCTTGAGTAACATCTGAGTACCAAGCCAAATACTCTTCATCATAGAATTTTCTTCACATGTTACAAAGAAAGGTATACAGTTTGCAACATGCACCAGGCATAAACTGGCTTATTTACCTTCTGTGAGACTTCCAGAAGTTTCTGGTTGATTATCTCCCGAAACTTTAAAAACATTCAAGCAATTGAACCTTGTAATGGATGCCTGATTACCTGGCTGTGTGTGATCTCCGGTATCCTCTTGAGCTTCCACTGCGTGCGTGATATGGGGAACTTGTTTCAACTTCAGGTACAATTCCATGTTGTGAAGAAGGTTAAACATGCTCACCTTGCATTTCTGGCATTACAGCAGGAAGTTGATCGATCGAGACATCTCCTGTTGCACGAGACGGATTATCATTTGCAGAGACTGGAGTTGCATTAGGCGCCGTGGCGCTTATTGCGTTCGTCCTCTGTGGTCCTGTTTCGTGCAGGATGTTTTCTTGCGAAGCAGAAGCAGATAGAGGATCACCTCCTGTGAAAACTCTAGAAGTTTCTGGTTGATTATCCCCCGAAACTTTAGAAACATTCAAGCAATTGAACCTTGTAATGGATGCCTGATTACCTGGCTGTGTGTGATCTCCGGTATCCTCTTGAGCTTCCACTGCGTGCGTGATATGGGGAACTTGTTTCAACTTCAGGTACGATTCCATGTTGTGAAGAAGGTTGAACATGCTCACCTTGCATTTCTGGCGTTACAGCAGGAAGTTGATCGATCGAGACATCTCCTGTTGCACGAGACGGATTATCATTTGCAGAGACTGGAGTTGCATTAGGCGCCGTGGCGCTTATTGCGTTCGTCTTCTGTGGTCCTGTTTCTTGCAGGATGTTTCCTTGCGAAGCAGAAGTAGATAGAGGACCACTTCCAAAAAGTCTGTCTTTCAGCTTTCTGAATCCTTTCTTGAGCGAGAGATTTCTGAATTTCTGAGAAATGGGCATGATGGTAGCAAGTGACTGAGCAATCGTGAAGGAACATCAATGATTGTAACGTCGATAACTCTGGCGGGCCGGTTTGACTGCACCATCTTGTTTGAAACATTCCACGGTGTCGGAAGGTGTGGGAATCTCCTCTGTTTATTTATGCATAACATTCCGTTATCATCGTGGGACTTGTAAGCGACCACGGTATTTGAATGATTCGTCATTCCCGATTTTGGTATAGAAAACAAACGTTTCAGTATCCTGGGGAGTTCCTACAAAACGCTGCAAGGGGGAGAATTTGGACTTGTTATTTTATCGACCGAAGAACAATATAGGTATTCACCTGTTTGTATGTCTATTTAATGTAAACTCCCGTATAAATAACAGAGAGTTCTACCGATGAGAAGTCCGTATATATACGCATGACTGTGAACACTGGAGCCATTGTTCACTGTGTGCAGTTGGCGGCATAATGGATTGGCGGCCCTGCAGGAGTGACTGAGTGATATGCGTGGTAAGTCCAACAACGAGCTAGAAATTATACTTATAGGTCTAAAGACAAAATATTACTCAATCGATGTGGTAAACGACTCAATTCTGTGTAATACCTATAGACAAAATAAATATTCCTAGGTATTCCTCGAATGGTTCACTACTTACCTCAGTCGATATGGTAAACGACTGAGGTGAGTATTTCCTCCTCCGATCAGTTTTTTCTTGGAACTATACAGTTCCTTTTCCCTCGACAAATTTCCCTCCTTTTCCTGCGATATTAATAGCACGTGATGTCGCGTGAGCCTGATCGCGTATCCCGCGATCCCCTCGTCCAACAATACTTCGTCCAGTATATGTCACCAGGCGTGAGTACATTGGGTGAATCATTATAACTCGCACTGAAGCTCGTGAATTTTATCATTGGATTCAGACAACAGCCAAGGCCAGGGATCTGTCAATACAGAATTTGTACCAGAGGATCATGACATTGCTGCAATACTGACACTCGATAGTATGGGCTGTTGCAACATGCATGACTGTAACCGATTCGTGACCACGTTACTTCTTATCTCATATGTTATCTCTGACTTAGATCACTCTCCTTGACAACCGCTTATTTTCCTTTATATATCAGATCAGATGTAGTAGTTAGATGTAACGACAGTAGCGCTGATGCACTTTTTCTTTTGCTGTATTATAATTATTATTTTATTATCATATTTCTCATGTGCATAACACACATGTAAATAGTTATTATGTGACTGCTTAGCACTTAGCTAAGCAGTCTTAATTTTGTCTTAACTGTGTAGATAGAAATCTAGTCTTTGAACATATTTTATTCTGCATGCTAAGGCACATTAAGCTCATAACTTTGTTACATTAGGTTAGCTTCTTGCAATCTAGAACTTACAATAGTTCACAGTGTGAGACTCCACTCATTGCTGTGACACTTGCTATATTTAACAGCCTCATGTCACAATGACCATTTACCTATTCCTGCACATAAAGCTCCTTTACAAAATAACATGCCTTTAATAATGCAACCTCTACCTCTTTCTTTTACAAGAGAAAATGTTGCTCATAGAGGCATAATTGCAAACTATTAAATTAGGTAAGAACAAGCACTAGCAGTAATGCAAGAGCAGGAAATGCTGAAACATTATTATGGCTGAGGAGCAGGAGCAGGCACAAGCAGTGTTGGAAAAGCAACTAAGGCTCAGACATGAAGAGCAGAAGAGGCAACAACAAGCATTAATTACTTTACATTAAGAAAGGCAAGAAAGAAAAAGACAAGAAGATGAATTTAGCTAAGCCAATTTTGAAAAGTGGCTTTAACTAACAAAAGTTAACAGTATATAGATCTCAACCCTGAACATAGACCTTTGAATGAGGCTATGGCTCAAAGGATTTTACAAGGCTAAGAACAATAACATGCAGCTGATTTGTAGGAGGACTTAATAATAACTTGGATTCTCAAAATAACTTGGAATATATTCATGCAGCCTTTAACCAATTGGTGGAGCATCCTTTGGAGTATTTGGATCACCAATAGACATGGTGGATAATCCTAGGCAGTAAAATCTACTAGCAGACCATCCTCCCCTCATTTTTCCATTATTCCACCAACTGTACAAGAACTTAGAAATGCTTTTTTAAGAGCAAGGCAACCTTACTTGACTGAGCCTCCATGCTTTTATCTTGGCTCTATGAATGTTATATATGTTGACACTGTTAGGCTCTACACTTTGATGCTGACAAGCTCATCAAGTGTATTAAATGGTATTCAAAGTTTGGCATGTACTGCTTGCAAGATCAAGTTGATTTACTGAGACTGGCAGATGCTTCAGCAGAGCTACTCAGCCTGCTACATGGCTATTGATGTGAAATTAGATTATTCAGATTAGTACAAATAGAGGCAATTACAAATGAACCAGCTTTCACTAAGTTCTGGGGCTAAATTACACTTTACAAAGTACTTTTATGAAATATATAGGTGGGTAATAGAGTCTATTGATTTTTCAGTCAATGCAACCTCAGTCACACCAAAAGAAGGTCCAAAAAGCATATCAAACTATTGACCTGAAGTATATACTATTGCCTTGGGCCTAAGATATCCACTCCCTGGAAATTCTGAGTGCAGGCAATCAGCAACCTGCTGAATGTCACAGAATCCCCCTCTATTTATATTATTTCTCCTCCTTGTGATACATGACATTTTCTAGTTTCTTTCTAATAATATCAAACACAATAGAGTTTGGTAGTCTTCTTATTGAGATATAAGCATTTTATCAAAGCCTGCTCAATTTTCCTCAATAGCTAAATTTAGCTTTTTCCATCAAATCACTAATCCCTCTATCAGTTCATCATAGAATGCCTTTAAATAACTTTCATTGTGTGTAAATTGATTAGGCAATCAAAACAATATTCAATATGTAGGGGTTTACATGTCTCATTGAAATATGCTTATTTTATTATCAAAGTGTGATGCTAAATTGATGGCCTTGCACAGCCACAACTCCATTTAGCAGTAGATTATCTTATCAGTTGATGTGATCATATCTCTGATGATGCCATCAGATTCCATCAGATTTGCAGTGATTGCCTTGATTTGTCATCAGTGCACTAACCAACAGCTCTGTTGAAAATGCTCAATATTTATATAAAAATAAATCACCTGATCTTCAGAACCTAAGCATAGTCATGCAATTATAGTTACATAATAGATTTGGTGTGCATTGGATCAAAATGCTGATAAGCTGATTTTTCAGCATCTAGGCCACTGATAAGGCTGATCTAATCTGGCTTGGAGAGGGAATTATAAGGCAGTTCTAGCTATGTCATTTGCCTACAGTTTTTAGCAGAAGTCTGTTTTTACTCAGACTTTTTGATAATTAATAGCTTTGTCATATTTCATAGTTTGAGACTGATATATCATTATTGAGGACTAAGGGCCAGAATCTAACTTCATCCAGAGAGCCAGACTCTTCAGAGTGTATCTGTACACTAATGAACCTGCTAAAAAGTGGTATACTTTGGTCCAAGCTTCACAGCATGGAAAATAATGACTTCCATCAAGAAGTAGTCTGAGAGTATAATAGTAACAAGTAACCATCAAGAGGAGTTAGTGATTTGCATTCTCCACATCTAGACCATTATAATAAGCATTGTGAATCAAGTCCATGTGGTTCTGGAGCACTTTGGTGCTGCATGTACACTGGAATACAATTAGAGATGATATTAGTGGCCATGCATGGTTCAAGATATTACTAAGTTTTGTATATCATGTATGGCATGTTAGAGGGTGAAATTGCATCCTAGACCATCAGCAAAGAGATTCCACCAGCTACTAATGCCCATGAAACCATGGAATTTCATTGGCATAGACTTTATTAGTTCCTTTCCCAAGTTCTGGGAATTTAACTATCTGTGGATAATTATTTGTTGCATGACTAGCATGATGCACCTTATATTGGTGTGGACAATGGTGACAGTGAAGGAGCTATTGTAGATCTACTTACAGGAGATTATCAGGCTGCACAGACTGCTTAGTAAGATTGTAAATGACTGCAACTCTAAATTCACATTGCAGTGGTGGAGAGAACTTCACAAGCTATTAAGAGTGAGGCTCCTGATATCTATGTTATTTTATCCTCAGACAGATAGCCAAACAGAGTGAGCTAACTATAGTATTAACTAGATACTTAGGGTAATAGTTTATTTCAATTAGTGGAACTGGGTAGATTGGTGCTCTATGACTGAGTTTGCAATTAATACAAGCATATTGGGGTTCATGGAGTATGCATACTTCAAACTGAACAGGAGGTACATGCCCTTCATGCTGCATGAAATATGCACAGCTTCAGCAGCCCACAAAGAGATGATTGAGTTTGCTGGACAGGCATTGGAGAATGTGGCAAGGATGCATGACACAATCATTGAGGCAAAGCATGCCAATTAGCATTAGTGGGAGGATTTACCTATATCAGTAGAAGGGCTAATGTATCTTTTATCATGTAACCTGAGATTACTCAGGAAATAAGCAGGCAAGCTCTGCCTTAAGTGAGTGAAGCTTATATTGCATGCTAAACATAGAGCCTAATACTTTCAATTATGTGTTGAAATTGCTACAAGCATTGCAAAAATGATATATCATTCTGAAGTTTCATATAATGCTGCTATAATTATATGATGCATCAAACAATGTGTTGTTTCCAAACAAGGCAACTCCAGGGCCCTATGATTATAAGGCTAAGAATAATAATGAATAATTCATCAAGAGTATTATTAATCACCAATGGATTAGGCATAAGGCACTCAAATTTGAGATGAGGTAGTCTCTAGGAAATACTACTTGGGAGCTATACTTCCATTGTATCAAGTTGGCAGTGCTGGATTGCTACCTCAAATTGAAGGGTATTAAGTGCTCAAGTCAGCTAAATAGGTGCTTTGGAACCTAATTGATCAAGGAGCTTTAATTGTGGCTGTGTTGTATTTGTCAGCTATTGTGGCTAAGATGCATCTCAAAGAAAAGTTTTTGTTTTTAGTTATTTTCTTCATCTATAGACAGTACACCCATAGATCAAGACCTTCAGCAGCAGTAGAGCCAGGTGCAGTTAGCACAATCATTTCAAGCACCATTAGTATTACCATTGGCTGAAGAAAGAGGAGCAGATAGCTTCCTCACTGATTCAAAACATGCCCTAATAAGGCTAATCACAGCAGTTTGTGGACTTGCCACAGTAATAATAGCAATAAGTAGAGGCAGAGTACCTATTATAACAAATAATAGGCAACAGCTACATGCTACAACAATTAGTATAAGGGAGCTATCAGCCTTAACAGGCACCCATAGGTGGACTTTTGCCTTAGCAGACATTGACAAGCAGTTACCTGCTGCAAAATGTTGGGGGTCAACCCTAGTATGCAGTATATGAGAGATAAATAAACCCCTAGTCAGTGCTAGTGTAAGGGGAAACTCTGGAAATAGCAATGAGGATGATGGGGCCACCACTCCTGTTGCTTTATATAAGCCCAACCCACTACCCAGGCATGGCTGGTGTGCTAAGAATAATGCTGCCTCCTTAGCCATAAAGAATATGAGGCATAATGCCTCAATTTAGCACCTACTGAGACTAGTACTCTGTCAGAGGCATTGGCTACTAAAGGAAGCAGAACTGCCTTCTACACCTCTGAAGCCTTGGCTGAGATCACAGAAGCTCTCAGTATAGAAAAGAGGGGAGGTGCTAATGGAGAGCCTAGCCAAGCTCTTCCTGATTTAGTGGCTAAAGAAGCTGCAACAATCCAAGCTTAGCTCAAGAGGCAGTCACATGATCAACACAATAAATAAAAGGCACAGGATGACAAGCTTATCCACTACTAGGATTTAGTTTTGGCATCTTTTCTGCAGAGGCTGAAAGATAATAAATACAAATTATTTGCAGATGCTTCATTTCTTCATAATGTAGAAGCTGTCATTTTCATTAGTTAGATAATGAATGATATAGATTATATACATGCTTAATGCAAAACTGATCTCCTTATAATCTCAGCTACTTACAAGCAGCAGATAACATCTCTGAGTCAAAATACTGACTTTAGCAAAAGGACACATTAGCAAGGAGTGGAAGATATGCCCTTCTGCTTAACCAGATCAAGTGTTTTTATTTCTAGCTAGGAGGACTCTAGTGGCCCTCCAACTACTGCAGTACTTTGCAAGTGGCATGTTCAAAATTGCATTATTATAATTAGAGTCCATAGTGTCAACTATATTCTATGAAGAGCATGGATTCATAAGCATTAGTGCATGCTCAGCAGAGGCTAAAGCCTCCATAGGAGCAATGAAGCAAACATCTAGAAAGGCACATTTACATTAACATGCTATTCCTAAAGAATGCACTAAAAGAGACTCCTTGGGCAAAAATTCCCTTCTTGCTTGCAGCTTTGATGAAGGGCACACAAATAGCATAACAATGCATAACAGGCAAAGATGGACTGGCATGCATAAGTGCAAAGAAAGAGGCTGCCCACCTTGAAAAAGTAATAGAATATATCCTAGATGCACTTGATGTAGTGATTTATTGTGATCACTCTGTTAAGCACTAGAATTTATTCTTTGGCACAAAGCTAGGGCCCCAATTTTATTAGTTGGCAATGATCAATATGATATTTATGAAGCAAGAGGCTCAAGCAGCTTAGTCTTTTAAAGCTGAATAAGCTAGCAATACTGCTAGTGCTTTATTAACAAGGTATATAAAGTGGCACCTTAGGGCTTTCTTCACAACTCTCTTCCAATTTATGCCACTCTGGCAGCACTAAGCAGGATATCTCCTACTCAATGAGTTCAAAAGAGTAACTCTCAATTGTTACCTTATTGCATGGGACAAAATTATGTTTTTCCTACTTGAAAATAACTAATATAAAACTATATCAGTTCCTTTTGCAAGTTTGGTAAAGTAAGAGCAAATTTTGCATATAGATGTACCTTTGCAGCTATATCACCACAAGAAAGGTGGAAGGATTGCCTTTGCCTGCATGAATCTCCTTAACTCAAAGCAGCCCTTTGCTTTAAACTTTCTAGGCTTATATGCCCTTCTCTATGAGCATCTCAAAATGCCCAATGTTTGGATTAGATTGGCTATAGACTAGGAAATGTGCATTCACTGGTGCAGCCTGTTTAAATTTATACTAGTTTGCACAATTTGTATTAGCTGCCTATCTAAGGCCACTATACATAGGCATTTAGCCTATATCTTTGCTCAGCCTGGACTGTATCAAGAGGCCATCTCTAAATATGAGGCAGTAACAAGATAACCATTTGTGCCTCATTCATCTCAAAACTCTGACTTTGAGTCTCATTCCATAAATATTCTAGAAACATCTGTCTTTATATTCATTATGATAGATATATTGCACATCCTTATTTAAAATAAAATCCTAATTAGCTAAGCTAAGCATGCTTACACCTATAGGCTCACCTTCCTGGCCTACATATTCTTTTTTGACCACTCCTTATGACAAGAGGTAGTGGCCATTAACAATGAGAGGCAGCAATGCCTTGACCAGTATAAAACTCTACAGTCTATTGGCAAGTGGAATAGGTGGTGTGAAGCTACCTTACATAACTAACAGCAGAGTAACCAGTGCCCTTTTAATGAAGCATTCCAAAATGAAATGTACTATTTGTTGAGATATGACAGTGTAATGAAGTACTACTCACTATTATCAGAGGTCAAGAGAGCCACTGGCTGCTTTGTCTAATATATATTATAAGGACACTGCCAACCTACAAGTACCCTCAGTTTAGTTTATACACTACTGAGAGTATGTTATAAATACTTATATACATATGGATTTATACTTATATTGGATCTAGACAATCCACTTATAGTGTATTACTCTAAGTATATAAATACAGTTTGGTTTATACACCACTGAGGAAAATCCACTTACAGTGTATTATTCTAGGTATAGACAATGGTCTCTACTTATTTATATATTGCTCTAGTTCTAACAGATTATGGGCCTTACTAGTTAGACTACTTGATATAAGTACTGCCACTAGTTAGAACTCTTTGTCTCTGTGCTAGCATCAATCACACCAGATACTTTTTCTCTAGAGCTACTTCTGAATTTTGCTTATCTTCTTGTCAGATAAATTTCTGCCTGCCTTGTCTTCTAAATTCAGATAATTTTCTTATTTTCAGAGAACAAAAAATAGCCTCATCAAAGCCTTTGCTTCACTAAAGCCTTATTTCTTACCAAAGAGAACTCCTACATTCCCATAACTGATTCTATGACTCCATCTATTCCCACAATTTCCATCTATGGCATAGACTAGAAATCTGATAAGTTTAATTGCAATTTCCCCACTTCAAACTTCTTCAAATAGTCAAAATCTCTTAAGATTCATTTGTTGCTACTAGGGTTAAAATCCTACATATTCTACCCATTTGTTTCACCTTCAAGCACCAAGGGTGAGCCTATGGCATATAATAATTGGCACATGAATGATGACCTAGCCCACACAATAATTCTTACAGCATTTAATGAGGCAGAATATAAGAGATTGGATGAAAACAAAATGGCAGCAAACTTGTATGACCAGGTCAAGACTCATGCTGAGGGTAAGGGTCCTATTAGGATGGTTGCCCTTATTCAGGAGGTTCTCCAGATTCAGTGCTTCCTAAACAAACCACTCACAGTTATGACTAAGCATATCTGCAATATAATTAGCTATATCTTCATGATAAAGGCACTTGATAGACCTCTTCAAGTGTATCGTGCTTCTCAACAGCCTCAGCAATCTGCAGTATGCTGTAAGGGCAACCTCTGGAGGCTATGGCTCAGTCACACAGCTGGCAGAGGGAAATCCAAAGTGTATTAGAATATGTACTGACAATATTATAATAACTACTCACCTGGCAGAGGGAAATCCAAAGAGAACAAGTCTGGGGATTTCTTATGCCAGGTTGGATGCTTCTGGGGCTTCTGAAGCGTGGGAAACAACTGTACAGTACAACAAAACCTTAAAAACTCGAAAATTGACTAACCAAACAACAGTGCAAACAAGGCAGGAAAACTCCGGACTTTAGAAGTCAGAAAGGCAAACTCCGGCTTATGTAAGCAGCCTGGAAGCGGTGCTGGAGGGTCCACACTTGTCTGGATAATAGCTAAAGAACTAGAGCACCTCAAAGGTTGAAAATAGTGTTAATAGATAGTGTTGAGAGAATAGAAATGATACCATGAGAGAAGATAGAAGAAGTAAGAAATGAATGAAAGGAGAGTGAAGGAATAAGAAGTGAAAGAAGAAGGGAAAGAAGGAAATGAGAAGTTCCCTGACAGGAGTCCCCTGACATCACTCTCCCTCTAGAGTGTGGCATCTCAATGTGCTGGATAGAAGTAATTCTGGATGGCCTGGTCTACCTTGGAAAGAGAATAAAGACCTCTAATTGCTCGAGGAGCATTGGGATGCTGCTGGTAGAACTCTCAGACCAAGGCAGAGGCATGAACATTCTCTTGTGGCTCCCAGGAGATGTCCTCGATTCCATAGCCCTTCCACTTGACCTTAAACTAAAGCTTGTTCCTAAAGAGTTGGCTGTCAAGGATCTGTTCCACTTCATACTCTTCTTGGTTGTCAACTAGAACTGGAGGTGGAGGTGGCTGTGGGTGTCAACCTGGAATTGGATCTTCAGGTGCTGGAGAGAGTTTCACCACATTAAAGATTAGATGGAGTCAACTCATTCCACTAGGCAGCTTGAATCAATAGGCTAGTGGGCCCACTTGCCTTAATATGGAAAAGGGTCCTAGATGGCGATGAGAGAGCTTCTGAGAAGGTCAGATAGTAGCAATGTCAGAGGCATCCAAATAGACTCAATCTCCTGGCTTGTACTTGGGGGCTGGAATTTGTCCACAATCATAATAGTGGGCCATATTATCTTTTGCCTTAGCTAAAGCAGCCTTGGCTTTCTTCTGAGCCATCTTCATCCAGTTTAAGAACTTATTGACAGCTTCATTCTCTGAAGGTCACCCCTGAGGCTCAAATCTCATTTGGGGATGCTGACCAGTGTCTAGAAGGAAAGGAGACATCTGGATGGCAGCATGCACATAGTTGTTGTATTGGAACTCTGCCTCTGGTAATAGGTCATCCCAGTCATTGTAAGGGCGACCTCTGGAGGCTATGGCTCAGTCACACAGCTGGCAGAGGGAAATCCAAAGTGTATTAGAATATGTATTAATAATATTATAATAACTACTCACCTGGCAGAGGGAAATCCAAAGAGAACAAGTCTGGGGATTCCCTATGCCAGGTTGGACACTTCTGGGGCTTCTGAAGCGTGGGAAACAACTGTACAGTACAACAAAACCTTAAAAAGGCATGGGAAACAACTGTACAGTACAACAAAACCTTAAAAACTCGAAAATTGACTAACCAAACAACAGTACAAACAAGGCAGGAAAACTCCGGACTTTAGAAGTCAGCAAGGCAAACTCTGGCTTATGTAAGCAGCCTGGAAGCGGTGCTGGAGGGTCCACACTTGTCTGGATGATAGCTAAAGAACTAGAGCACATCAAAGGTTGAAAATAGTGTTAATAGATAGTGTTGAGAGAATGAAAACAATACCATGAGAGAAGATAGAAGAAGTAAGAAATGAATGGAAGGAGAGTGAAGGAATAAGAAGTGAAAGAAGAAGGGAAGGAAGGAAATGAGGAGTCCCCTGACAGTCATCTTGTTGCTCATTGCAGAAGAGCCGGAGATACTGTTCTAGCTCCTGGTTGACATGCTCGGTCTGGCCATCAGACTGAGGATGATAAGCTCTGGAAGTGTGGAGCTTGACATGGAGGAGGCAGTATAGTTCTTTAGTAAACTCTGCCACAAACTGTGGTCCATGGTCAGAAACATAAGCATTTGACAGCCCATGGAGTTTCCAGACATGCTTTTGGTATAGATTAGCAGCACCCATGGCTGAGTAAGTAGTGTGTGTTGGAATAAAATGAGCATGCTTGCCACAAAGATCCACCACTACCATGATTGCATCATATCCATGAGAGTCCAGTAGCTCAACAATGAAGTCTACAGAGGCCACACTCCAACACTCAGCTGGAATAGGCAAGGGAGTAAGCTGTCCCATAAGAGGCTAATGACAAGGCTTAGTCTGAAGGCAAAGATCATAGGTGGAGGTGTAAGTGCTAATATACCATGACATTTGAGGCCACCAGTAATTTTGTGAGACCAGCTCCAGTATTTTCCATCTTCCAGGATGTCCTGCAACTCAGGAGTCATAATGCTGCTCTACAATCTGCCTCTAGAGGTCATGCAGATTAGAAACATAAATGCACCCCCAGAAGATAAGAAGACCATTCTCTAAAGACCATTTGTCAGTGTGGACAGACTTTACTCCAGTTTTTTCTCAAGCATGCAAGGCCATGGCAGCCTTGGCTACCAGATTTTTCTGGGTGCCCTCTTAGTTACCTTGGCAGATGTCTTGGAGGATGCTCACCTCTTCTCCCTGGCCAGCCACACCTTCCAGAGCACAGATAGCAAATAGTTCTGGCTTCAGAAGTACAATATGGTCATTGTCATTAGCTCCTGAGCCATGGTCTGCTTGTCTAGAGAGTGCATCTGGCTTGCCCATGCTTTGTCTGGGTTTTGTCAGGTTCCACTGATTCGAGGGCTTTCTGGGAAAGCAACACCCTTATGAGGTGGACTTGATCTATGGATACTTGGATGTCTGGAACTCTGGGGTTAAAGCTCCGGGGTTCAAGACACAAACAGGGGGGTGGTCCCAGGGAAATGGAACTTGATCCAGGGATTTTCGGGGTTTTGTGGTGGTTGAGAGTTGGTGGGAGTCGAGTCAGAACCGGAGGTTCTAAGACAAGACCTGGTTAGTAAATTTAGAGTCGCGAAGTGCATACCAAACTTAGAGCACACGATTATTCCGGCGTGCCAGTCAAAGCATGCCAGTCAATGCGTACCAGTTAAACAAAGGGCACGCAACAGTTCAGGTAATATCAAGACTAACAAATACAGCGATGAACTACTCTATAAGTACTACGGGGTTGGGTCTCGGGGTTCCAGGGTGTCTGAGATGGTTTCCGGAAGGCATTGAGTAGCGGGCCGGGACTGTATACTGGGATTGCGCGTGTGGGGTGCGCAATCAATTGGCATGGGGGAATCATGATGCGTAATGGCTGGAAGCGGGTAGCGGGATCCGGCGGTTGATGGCAGTCGATCCCGGGGTCCGCGAAGCAGGGTTCCCAGGGGTTTGGCTGATGTCAGTTGTGATGCGAGTTAGTGGCGGCATCGGTAGTTGCGGGGGCAGGGCATGTTGTGGAGAGGGTCCCGGGTGGGGTCCCGGGGTTGTTCTGGGGAATTCCAGAAGGAGTCATGACATTACCCCCCCCTCAGTGCCGAGACCCTCCGAGGCGCACGTAACCAGTGGTTCGGTCCGGGGTCCAATTGTGGGATCTGGCACCTGACCTGCCACGTATTGAAAAAAAATTTTTCTATTAGCTCAATCATGTCGCGCACACCGACGCATTCCCTGACGCCTCTGGCAACTAACAAAGTGGCCCCCCTGGCCGCATGGGAGGCCCGGGACGCACGATACCAAGCGCATGTGGCCATGCTTGTTCAATGTGAGTGTCGCCGCGTTGACCGTTTACTCTGACTGACCTTCCTTTTCCAGAACTACGCCTTAATTTTGCCCCAGAGGCGGGCCCCAGCCAGCCCCCGGAACTCCAGCCAAATCGTCCCATGCCTACCTTTGTGCGGAAAACTGTCCAACCCCCTCCCCATCCTAGGCTGTCCACCCCACGTTTCCGTCATTCCGGGATGGCAATAGGGGCTGTTTCTGAGGTCCTGGAGAGTCATCGCATTGTGTGGGCGGCCGTGACCCAAGATCAGTTTAGGGAGGCCCTGGAAAGGCTCCGGGGTCTGCCCACTCACGCCTGGTGTGTGAGCAACGGACCGGTGAGTGGTCCCAAGTTCCGGGTTCCTTTGCTGATTTC
>QLON01002145.1:594-26152 GCA_003313675.1 Termitomyces heimii | reverse complement strand
TCTGCAGTGAGAAAGACCACTTCATCTCCGAGTGCCCCCAATGACAGGTTATGGGACGCGCCACCTGGACCTTCGAAGGGGAGGATGCCACCTACGAGTATTCAGAAAATGACCTGGCGATTTAGACCCGGAAGACGCCCTAAATCACGGAATCAACCCCAACGTCTTCTCCACCCCGGTCTCGCATCTCCATTCCACGACACTCGCACAGGACACCCTCATGGCTTACCTACCCTCTCACTCTTCGCACTCCCTCCTCCTCAAAACCTGTCTCACCCCCTCTGGGACCCCCCTCAACACCCTTGTCAATAGTGGTGCCACTGACAATTTCATTGATGAAACATGGTCTACCCTCGCCCCAGAATCCACTCAACAACTCCTGGTCCCAGTGTGGCTCTGCCTCTTCAACGGGGATGCCTCTACAGCGGGGGACATCACTCACTTCGTGCGTATGCCCATTACTTTCACCAATGGACAGACTCACAACCTCCAAATGTTAATTACCAAATTACATTCCTCTGTGCCCCTGGTCTTGGGGCTTCCATGGCTCCGGGACACCAACCCCCACATTGACTGGTGACAACTCACCCTCCGCCTGACCCGGGAGCCAACGCCCGACAATCAGCAACTCCCCTTTAACATCCTGCACTCTCCTGAACCGACTCCTAGGGACTCCTAGGACGAACCCCCACCAACCCCTGGGCTCCAGTCTCGCTCCTCCCAATCCTTTGTCATTAATGCCAGGCTGGACGGCACCCCGGGACCGATATTGGCCCTCATCAACAGCGGAGCCACCGGAGTTTTCATCAGTGACACCCTTGACCTTCCCCATAACCCCCTTGACCAATCCCTCAACTTGCAATGCCTCGACAGCACCCTATCCTCCTCCGGCCCCATCCTAAGGTCTCACTTGGGACACGTGACCCTAGACAATGGCTATGAGTTTACTTCCGACTTCCTGGTTACGCAACTCCACGCGTCAACCCCGATGGTCCTGGGACTACCCTGGCTATGCAACACGAACCCTGACATTGATTGGAGAATGCTCACAATGACCTTTCTGGGACCCAAAGACTGCCCCCCAAGCGCTGTGCACCTCCGGGCCCTGGGGAGCGATCTAGCGCCCCACACCCCTGAAGCAACCCCCACACCCCCCGGCCATACTCTGCCAACACCCGTCCGAACTCGCAAGGCCCCCGCTCAACTGCCAAACATTCCTCGGAACAGACACAAAGGGCTGAACTACTCGGATCAGTCTCAGATACGCACCGTACCTGCTTCAGCCAATGCATCCGCAACTCCGATCGACCCAAATACATTCGACATTAGGATCATTGGAGCCGCCCCCTTCGCCTGTCTCATGAGGAGTGGGGCCCCCACGTTTCAGTTGCACACCTTGCCTGCTCCCCCAGAAGAACACCTACAAGGGGACGCTATCCCTCCGGTAAAGAAAACTGAAGAGCAGATTCTCCAAGAAGTAGTTCCCCCAGAATATCACAAATTTGCTGACATATTCTCCAAAGGTGACGCTAAGGAAATTCCTCCCCACTGCCCCTACAATCATATGATTGACCTTGAGGCCCCCCTTTCGGAAAGGTCTACAATATGTTGGAAGTCGAGCTCCGGGCCCTCAAAGACTACCTTGATGAAATGCTCGGGAAGGGATTCATCCGACCTTCTGCCTCCACCACCGGAGCCCCGGTTCTATTCGCCAAGAAGAAGGACAGTTCACTCCAACTTTGCGTTGACTACCAGGGACTCAACAAGATCACCAAGAAGAACTGCTACCTGCTCCCGCTCATCGGCAATCTGGTCGACCGGCTCCGCAGCGCCAAGGTTTACATGAAAATTGACCTTCGCTCTGGCTACAACAACATCTGCATCACCCTGGGACATGAGTGGAAAACCACGTTCCGCACATGGTATGGTCTGTTTGAATATCTTGTAATGCCTTTCAGAATGACTAACTCCCCCGCCACATTCCAATACTTCATGAATGACATCTTCCACGACATGAGCAACGTCTTCATGATTGTCTACTTGGACGACATCCTCATCTACTCCGACTCGAAGAAGGATTACCGGAAGCATGTCTGGCAGGTCCTGGAACGCCTCCAGGAGCACAACCTCCATGCCAAGCCCGAGAAGTGCTCGTTCCACACAGAAGAGGTCAAGTACCTCGGTGTCATTGTATCTCCAGAGGGCGTTCGCATGGACCCCCACAAGGTTGAGGCCATCATCAACTGGCCGCAACCCCGGAATGTCAAGGAAGTACAATCCTTCTTGGGTTTTGCTAATTTCTACCGGAGGTTTATAGATAACTACTCCGGTATCACGAAACCCCTCAACCGGCTCACGCGCAAGGATGTGGCATGGAACTGGGACAGTAAGTGCCAGAGTGTCTTTAACCTACTCAAGGAGGCCTTCACCACCGCCCCCGTACTTCGGCACTATGACCCCGCCCTCCCAATCATCCTGGAATGCGATGCCTCTGATTACGCCATTGCCGGAATTCTCTCACAGATGGAAGCCGATGGTGGGGAACCCTGGCCAGTCGCCTTCTACACCCAGTCCATGATTGACACTGAGCTCAATTATGATATCTACAACAAGGAGCTCCTCGCCATTGTTGAGGCCTTCAAACAATGGCAGGCCTACCTCGAGGGAGCCTGACACCAGATCCAGGTCTACTCAGATCACAACAACCTGCAATACTTCACCACAACCAAGCAACTTAGCCAACGGCAGGCCCAGTGGTCTGAAATCCTATCGGAGTATGACTTCATAATCCAGTACCATCCGGGATGACTCAGAGCTAAACCCAATGCCCTCACCCGACGACCAGATGTCTACCCCAAGAAATCGTTCGAGGTGGAACGCAATGCATTCAACCATTGTGTGGTGATCCCCCCCAAACATTTGAACACCATACTGATTTTAAATGATGAAGGAATCCTGAGCCAGATACACCGCGCCCCCCGGGACAAGTATTTCATCAACCATGACCCCCGTAGACCCCCCGACGGAATCGACTGGGACCCTGCCTTCTCCTTGTCCCCCGACGAAAAACTCCTCCTCCAGAATGGCCGCATCTATATCCCGGATTACACCTGACTCCACTACAATGTCCTCCACCAACACTACGACCACAAGCTCCGGGGATACTCTGGGATATGTAAGACCCTCCAACTTATCTCCCGGGCTTACTTTTGGCCAGGACTAAGGAAGGACATGACCCGCTACATTCGATCATGTGAACCCTGCCTCCGGGCCAAGGTCCCCCAACACTGGCCCTACGGGCTCCTGAAACCCCTGCCCGTTGGACGATGCTCCTGGTCCTCCATATCCCTGGATCATATCGTTGAACTCCTGGAATCAGAAGAGTTCGATGCCATTCTTATCATTGTGTGTAGGTTAACCAAGCAGGGCATCTTCATACCCTGCCACACCACGGACACTACCCTGGACTTCACCCAGCTATTCCTCAAGTACGTCTTCGCTAAATGCGGACTCCCGGATGACATCATCTCCGACCAGGGCCCACTCTTTGTGTCTAAGTTTTGGACTTCCCTATGTAAGGCTCTCAAAGTAAAGGCCAACCTCTCCACTGCCTACCACCCCAAAACCAATGGTCAAACTGAGAGAGTCAACCAGTCCCTAGAGCAGTACCTCCAGCTATATGTCAACTACCTACAGGACGACTGGCGCACCGAGCTCCCCCTGGCCGAATTCACCTACAACAACACACCACATTCTGCCACCGGAGTGACCCCCTTCTTTGCCAACAGAGGATACCACCCCCAACTGACGTTTTCACTCTGGGACATTCCGTCGCATGCCGCTCACAAGGTTGCCTGGGATCTCCAGTCCCTTCATGCATTCCTCTGGGAGGAAATCAACACCATGAACTGGGCCTATGCGAAACATGCCAATCGGAAACGGGAAGACACCCCCGACTGGGCTCCCAGGACAAAGGTATGGTTAGATCAACGCCACCTCCGCACCCACCGGCCCTCTCCAAAACTCGATCACAAGCACCTCAGTCCGTTCAAGGTCTTGAAGAAGATCTCATCCCACGCCTACAAAATCGAGCTTCCCCTGGGACTTAAAGGTCTGCACCTGGTGTTTCACGTCCGCCTCTTGGAGAAACACCCCCCAGACCCCTTCTCCGAACAATGCCCCGAACCCCCTCCCCCAGTCGAGGTCGAGGACGAGTACCATTACGAGGTTGAAGACATTCTCAACTCCTGGAACATTCGTGGATGACCCCACTTCCTCGTACGATGGCATGGGTACGGCCCAGAGGATGATACCTGGGAACTGCTCCAGAACCTCAACGGTGCCCTCAACAAACTCTGGGAGTTTCAGCAACGTCACCCGGGAAATAACCCTCTGGGGTGCAGGACTCACAGATGGCAGTAGGGGGCATAACTCCTGCCTCTGGGTTTAGTAGGGGATTCAACTCCCATGTATACTTTCTGTTTCCTCTCCATTAAAATCTTACTTCCCCTTTCAGTTCTTTTCTGTAGTAATACCCCAGAGCCTGGGCAAGGTGCCTCCCTAGTTTTGCTTTCACCTTACTAACACTGTTTTTCGACTCCAGGGTTATAATTATATATATTCTACTACTTACAATATTCTACAAACAGTGACCATACACATACAGTAACAAACAGACAGTGGCAAGAAAATGGGGCCCCTAGGTCTGAGGCTCCGAACCCCCCTCACCCCTCCCCCCCTTCAACCAACCCCAGAAACCCTCCCCCACCCCCGGACTGTGCTCCCGCCACACCTCCTCAGCCAACTGATCACAAGACGGGAGCTGCTCGCCCTCATCCAGGATCCACTCGAACCATGACCCCAGGGTTGGGATGTTCCTCCAGTGGTGAGCTGCCACCAGCCTCCCCAGCAGGTCCATACCGCGCTCCACCCCAGGACTTCCCACCCCCACTGGCAACCCCTCCCACAGGGACAAGAGTGCCGCAGCAGCCCCATCTAGGAGCAGGTGGTGCTCTTGGGCCCAACCTGGGGACATTAGTACCAACCTGATCACAAGGAGGGGACACTCACTGAGGGACGCCATATGCCCAACAACCACATCCTCATGAAGGGCCTCGACCAGCCCCACCCTCAACAAACCTGGCCCTGGGAGCCCCACCTGAGCACCGACTTCCTCCCGGGCCACCCTCACCTCCCCCAGTTCTGGGATGACCGCCTCATATTCCACTCCCTCGCGCCCCTTCCCCTCCCGGCCACCCTGCCCCGAACAATCCAGCCAGGCCCCCACCCTGACGCCCAGCAGCCGCCCGGATAAGGGGGAGAAAGTCGCCGGAGAAAGGCGCGCTGATGGAGATGGGGACGGGGGTAACCGTGCCCTCTTAGAAGGCCCTGGGGAGGGACTGGGTGATGCCCACCTCTTCCCTTTGTCCGGGTGCCCCCCAAGGCCCTCGTGGCTGCCAGCCCTGGCCCGGGTCACCTGGCGGGTGATCAGGACCACGGAACACCGCTCATGGTTGAGGCAGCACGCCTCACACACGGCCATGTCCCGGCGACACGAGGGGCCCAGAACCTTGAACAGACAGGGGACCTGTCACTGGGCGCAGTGCAAGCACTGCGCCGAAATCAGCAAAGAGACCCGGAGCTTGAGACCACTCACCGGTCCATTACTCACACACCAGGCGTGAGCAGGCAGACCCCGGAGCCTTTCCAGGGCCTCCCTAAATTGTTCTTGAGTTACGGCCGCCCACGCAATGTGACGACTCTCCGGAACCTTGGAAACGGCCTCTATTGCCATCCCGGAACGACGAAAACAAGGGGCGGACAGCCTAGGACGGAGAGGGGGTTGGACAGTTTTCTGCGCAAAGGTAGGCACGGGACGACTTGGCTGAGGCTCCGGGGGGACACCGGGGCCCGCATCAGGGGCAGGCTCCGGGGGGACACTAGAGCCCGCATCAAGGGCAGGCTCTGGGGGCTGACTAGGACCCGCCTCCGAGGCAAAATTAAGGCATAGTTCTGGAAAAAGAAGGTCAGTCAGAGTAAATGATCAATGCAGTGACACTCACGTTGAATGAGCATGGCCACACGTGCTCGGTATCGCGCGTCCTGGGCCTCCCACGCACTTATAGCATAATTCACTGCTATATTTGTTAGTCTTGATATTACCTGAACTGTTGCATGCCCTTTGTTTGACAGGTATGCATTGACTGGCATGCTTTGACTGGCATACCAGAGTAATTGCATGCTTTAAGTTTGGTATGCACTTTGTGACTCTTAATTTGCTAACTGGGTCTCATCTTAGAACCTCTGGTTCCAACTCAACACCTGCCAACTCTCAGCCTCCCCAAAACACCTGAAACCCCCAGCTCAAGTTCCATTTCTCCGGGACCGCCCTCCCTGTCTGTGTCTTGAACCCCAGAGGCTTAACCCCAGAGTTCCAGACACCCGGGTATTCATAGATCAAGTCCGCCTCATAAGGGCGTTGCTTTCCCAGAAAGCCCCCAAATTAGTGGAACCTGATATAATATCAAGACTCCTCCTTACACCATTCTTGATGGCTATGTATACTCACACCTACTACCCCATGGGCTACCAGACTGACCCTTATGGGCATCCAGTCCTGAATCATTACTCTGCACAGACTCCCCACCCTGCCTACCCACCCCTCCTGTACGAACCACAATACTTCCACCGCCACTGGGCCCCTGACCCATCCCTCGATGATCTGGGACTCTCGGTCAGCCAGGCTCTCCCATCCAACCTAGCCATGGCACAACTGGTGGAGGTCTCTTTGTACCAGAGCTTCCCCAGGGGTCTGCTAGAGACCCCACCAGTTCTCAGCAGACCTCGCTTGATACCCCCCAGCAAGGGCCCCTTTGCACCCACCCCCTATTTTGGTTACCAGCACCCTGCTCCCCAACCTCAGGGACCTCCCAACCATGACTACCCCCCTTGACATTACCCAACCGCCACCCCACCTGCTAGGACCCCTCCCTTGCCCATAGGACGACGATGCCTTAAGGAGTACGAATGGCAATGGGACAAAGTACTATGCTTGCTCCAGATCTCGCCAGAGGATTTTGCGAGGTGGGCAAGGGTGCTACTCATGGATTTTGGACATGATGACTTTGTAGGCACTCCGGAGGAATGGGCCCATTGCTTGGTCAAATTTGGGGATCACCTCACACGAGGAGAAGTCCCGAAACAGACTATGGTAATGTATTGATGCAATACAATCCTCTGCAAAGAATTGCATCAATTACTCAACAAAGTCCACATGTCTCCCTCTCCCCAACTCCTCAACGACTCCGCGGATCCGAGATGCTCAATTCACATCTGATGGGAATCCCCGGAACCGGCTCCGGCAGCCCCCACTGCCTCCACTCCAGGGCAACAACAATGAGAGGAACAACAAAATGCCTCAGCCATACTGCGGTCCCTCAACCCGGCAGGAGGACTATTTGACCAGACTGCCACCCACATAGTAGGTTTGTTGACTCACCGTAGGGCTAACTTTGTCCCTAGCACTTTTGAGACCTGGGGACAGCCCCAGAGATCCCTAGAGCCACTCCTGCAAGTGAACAACACCTGACTCCCACCCCCAGCGAGCCCCAGTAGACCCTGGGCAGACACTACCAGCATGGACAATACATTGTGCTACATCGACGAGCCCATGTGTAGCAACAATGAAGAAAACCCTGCGCCCACGCCCATGACTGTCCTGGCACAGCCCCCTGTGTCCGCCCCGGCCCCTCCAGAAACCAGCTTCCACTGCAACCTGCCACCTCACTTCGACCTGTGGAATCCCCCACAACCTCCAGTGCAAGCGCAACTCTCCTGGACCAAATGTCCTCCACTCAACCCAGCACCTGGCCCTCCTCAACCTGACCCAACACCACTGAACTCACACCGGCCTTCTCTGCTGCCACTTGTATAGAGACCCAGACCTCCCCCCAGTCAGAATGAACCTCCTTGGGACAATGGACCTCCCAGGCATGGACTCCCAGGTGAGCCACCTGAAGGAGGCCCTGCCCTCAGTGCCTTTCCTCTACATGGAGGGGGGGGTAACCATTACTATTATTACTACAATGCCGGCCCTCCTCCCCACAATGGCACGGGCCCTGATGACATTCGTGACGCCCTTGCCCATGAAGGGCGTTTGGACATTCAAAAATCTGATGCATTCACAGGCCGAGACCCCCGGAAATAGCATACATTCCTCACTCAATGTCTTAATATGTTTCAGGCAAAGCTACTCACCTTCCAGGTTGATAGCTCTCGGATAGCCTTCACCACCTCATATCTCTAGGGGATCACCTTCAACCACTACACTGCCCTCATCCAGTTTGACCCTAACAACCCAGCACTCTCTCACTGGCAAACTTTCATCAACGAGTTCTCTGGGAAGTTCAGGATCTACGACACCATGGCTAAGGCCAAGGACAACCTCTTCAACCTCTGGATGTGCTCTGAAGAACACTTCACTACCTTCATTGTACATTTCGAAAAGAAAGCTTATGAGACAGGTTGGAACTACAGCACCCTCCAGTATGCCCTCTACCACACATTGCCACAGTGTATCAAGGACGTTCTCCGACTCACCCCGAAACAACCCTCCTATGACGGATACAAGGCCCTTGTTATGCAAATCAACCAATGATATTGGGAAGATTGCAGCAAGTACTCGAACTCCTGAGCCCTCTGGAACCCCAGAGGAGGAACCCTGTGGTCCTCTGGTGAAAACCCCAACCCCCAAACCCAAAGCAACAACCCCCCTGCATTTCCTGGCAGCAGACCACTGGTGAGTCGTGGTCCACTCAATGCTAACTCCAGCAGCAGTGCCCACTCCCAGGCCTAACTCAACACCACTGTGGCTGCCAACGACCCAGACAACCCACCAAGCTCCAAGGAACCCCCAGAAGACTTTGAAGGCCCCGACTTCCCCAATGAATGGGACAAAGAGGCCCTCTGGGCCAATCAGCTCCCAAAAAAGGGATGACCCTGGATCAAGGTTCCAAAGGATGTACAGAAACGATGGAGGAGGGAGGGGGTTTGCATACTCTGTGGTGAAAAAGACCACTTCATCTCCGAGTGCCTCCAACAACAGGTTATGGGACATGCCACCTGGACCTTCAAAGGGGAGGATGCCACCTATGAATATTCGGAAAATGACCTGGCGATTTAGACCCAGAAGACGCCCTAAATCGTGGAATCAACCCCAATGTCTTCTCCGCCCCGGTTTCGCATCTCCATTCTACGACACTTGCATAGGACACCCTCACGGCTTACCTACCCTCCCACTCTTTGCACTCCCTCCTCCTCAAAACCTACCTCACCCCCTCTGGAACTCCCCTCAACACCCTCGTTGACAGTGGTGCCACAGACAATTTCATTGACAAAACATGGTCTACCCACGCCCCGGAACCCATTCAATGACTCTCGGTCCCGGTGTGGCTCTGCCTCTTTGACAGGGATGCCTCTATGGCGGGGGACATTACTTACTTCATGCATATGCCCATTACTTTTGCTAACAGACAGACTCACACTCTCCAAATGTTAATTACCAAACTACACTCCTCCACGCCCCTGGTCTTGGGGCTTCCATAGCTCTGGAGCACCAACCCCTGCATCGACTAGCGACAACTCACCCTTTGCCTGACCCAGGAGCTGACACTCAATGACCAGCAACTCCCCTTTGATATTCCATACTCTCTGGAACTGACCCCAAGGGACTCCCTGGATAGACTCCCACCACCCCCCAGGCTCCAGTCTCACTCATCCTGATCCTTCGTCATCAATGCCAGGCTGGATGGTGCCTCAGGACCGATATCGGCCCTCATTGATAGTGGAGCTACTAGAGTGTTCATTAGTGATGCCCTTGACCTTCCTCATGACCCTCTCAACCAACCCCTTGGCTTGCAATGCCTTGACGGCACCCCCTCCTCCTCTGGCCCCATCCTAAGGTCTCACTTGGGACACATGACCCTGGACAATGGCTATGAGTTCACCTCCAACTTCCTGGTCACATGACTCCATGCGTCAACCCCGATGGTGCTAGGACTACCCTGGCTATGTAGTACAAACCCTGACATTGATTGGAGAATGCTCATGATGACCTTCCTGGGACCCAAAGACTGCTCCCCAACTGCCGTGCACCTCCAGGCCCTGGGAAGCAACCCGGCGCCTCACATCTCTGAAGCAGCCGCTGCCCCCCCCAGCCATGCTCCACCAACACCTGTCCAAACTTGCAAGGCCCCCGCTCAACCTCCAAACATTCCTTGGAACAGATACAAAGGGCTGAACTACCTGGACCAGTCTCAGACACACACTGTATCCACTTTAGCCGCTGCATCCGTGACTCCAATCGACCCAAATACATTCGACATTAGGATCATTGGAGCCGCCCCCTTTGCCCATCTCATGAGGGACGGGGCCCCCACATTTCAGCTGCACACCTTGCCTTCTCCCCTGGAAGAACACCTACAAGGGGACACTATCCCTCCAGAAAAGAAAACCGAAAAACAGATTCTCCGAGAAGTAGTTCTCCTGGAGTATCACAAATTCACTAATGTATTTTCTAAAGGCAATGCTAAGGAGATTCCTCCCCACTGCCCCTATGATCATACGATTGACCTCAAGGAAGGAGCCAGTCCCTCTTTTGGAAAGGTCTACAACATGTCAGAAGTTGAGCTCTGGGCCCTCAAAGACTACCTCGATGAAATGCTCAGGAAGGGATTCATCTGACCTTCTGCCTCTGCCGCCAGAGCCCCGGTTCTATTTGCCAAGAAGAAGGATGGTTCGCTCTGACTTTGTGTCAACTACCGGGAACTCAATAAGATCACCAAGAAAAACTGCTACCTGCTCCCGCTCATTGGCGATCTGGTCGATCAACTCTATAGCACCAAGGTTTACACAAAAATTGACCTCCGCTCTGGCTACAACAACGTCTGTATTGCTCCGGGACATAAGTGGAAAACTATGTTCTGCATGCGGTATGGTCTATTTGAATACCTTGTAATGCCTTTTGGAATGACTAACTTTCCCACTACGTTCCAATACTTCATAAATGACATCTTCCATGACATGAGCGACATCTTCGTGATTGTCTACTTGGACAACATCCTCATCTATTCCAACTCAAAGGAGGATCACTGGAAGCATGTCCGGCAGGTCCTGGAATGCCTCCAGGAGCACAACCTCTATGCCAAGCCCAAGAAGTGCTCATTCCACATGGAAGAGGTTGAGTATCTCAGTGTCATCGTATCCCCAGAAGGCATTCGCATGGACCCCCACAAGGTTGAGGCCATCATCAACTGGCTGCAATCCCGGAATGTCAAGGAAGTACAGTCCTTCTTGGGTTTCACTAATTTCTACCAGAGGTTTATAGATAATTACTCCAGTATCACAAAACCCCTCGTGGCATGGAACTGGGACAGTAGGTGCCAGAGCATCTTTAACCTACTCAAGGAGGCCTTCACAACTGCCCCCATACTCCGGCACTACGACTCCGCCCTCTCAATCATCCTAGAATGTGATGCCTCCAATTACGCCATTGCTGGAATTCTCTCACAAATGGAAGCCAATGGTGGGGAGCCTCAGCCAGTTGCCTTCTACACCTGGTCCATGATTGACGCCAAGCTCAATTATGACATCTACAACAAGGAGCTCCTTGCCATCGTTGAGGCCTTCAAACAATGGCGGGCCTACCTCGAGGGAGCCCGACACTGGATTCAGGTCTACTCGGATCACAACAACCTGCAATACTTCACCATGACCAAGCAACTCAGCCGACGGCAGGCCTGGTGGTCTGAAATCCTCTTGGAGTATGACTTTACAATCCAGTACCACCTGGAATGACTTGGAGCTAAATCCAACACCCTCACCCGATGACCAAATGTCTACTCCAAGAAATCGTTTGAGGTAGAACGCAATGCATTCAACCATTGCGTGGTGATCCCCCCCAAATATTTGAATGCCGTACTGATCTTAAATAATGAAGAAATTCTGAGCCAGATATGCCACGCCCCTCAGGACAAGTATTTCATCAACCATGACCCCTGTAAACTCCCTGATGGAATTGACTGGGACCCCGCCTTCTCCCTATCCCCTGATAAAAAACTCCTCCTCCAGAATGGCTGCATCTACGTCCCAGATTACGCCTGACTCCGCTACAATGTCCTCCGCCAACACCATGACCACAAGCTCTGGGGACATCTTGGGATACGTAAGACCCTCTAACTTATCTCCTGGGCTTACTTTTGGCCAGGACTAAGGAAGAATGTGACCCACTACATTTGATCATGTGAACCCTGCCTCCGGGCTAAAGTTCCCCGACACCAACCCTATGGGCTCCTGAAACTCCTGCCTGTTGGACGACACCCCTGGTCCTCCATATCCTTAGATCATATTGTTGAACTCCCGGAATCAGAAGGGTTCAATGCCATTCTTGTCATTGTGTATAGGCTAACTAAGCAGGGCATCTTCATACCCTGCCATACCACGGACACTGCCCTGGACTTCGCCCGGCTATTCCTTGAGCATGTCTTTGCCAAACATGGACTCCTGCACGACATTGTCTCCGACCGGAGCCCACTCTTTGTGTCCAAATTCTGGACTTCCCTATGTAAGGCCCTTGAAGTAAAAGCTAGTCTCTCCACCACCTACCACCCCAAAACTGATGGCTAAACTGAGAGAGTCAACCAGTCTCTCAAGCAGTACCTCTGGCTGTACATTAACTACCTACAGGACGACTGGCGCACCGAGCTCCCCCTGGCCGAGTTCACCTACAACAACATGCCTCATTCTGCCACTGGAGTGACCCCCTTCTTTGCCAACAAAGGATATCACCCTCGACTGACATTCTCACTCTGGGACATTCCGTCGCACGCCGCTCATGAGGTCACCCGGAATCTCCAGTCCCTTCATGCATTCCTCCGGGAGGAAATCAACACTGCGAACTGGGCCTATGCAAAACATGCTGATCAGAAATGGGAAGACACCCCCGACTAGACCCCTGGGACAAAGGTATGGTTAGATTGATGCCACCTCTGCACCCGCTGGCCTTCCCCAAAGCTCAATTACAAGCGCCTTGGCCCATTCAAGGTCTTGAAGAAAGTCTCATCCCACGCTTACAAGATTGAGCTCCCCCTGGGACTTAAAGGTCTACACCTGGTGTTTCACGTCCGCCTCCTGGAGAGACACCCCCCAGACCCCTTCCCCAAGTGACACCCCGAACCCCCTCCCCTGGTCGAGGTCGAGGATGAGTACTATTACAAAGTTGAAGACATCCTCGACTCCCAGAACATTTGTGGACAACCCCACTTTCTTGTACGATGGTGTGGGTATAGCCCAGAGGACGATACCTGGGAACCACTCCAGAACCTCAATGGCGCCCTCAATAAACTCCGGGAGTTCCAGCAACGTCACCTGGGGAACGACCCTCTAGGGTGCAGGACTCACAGACGGCATTAGCGAGCATAACCCCCACCTCTGGGTTTAGTAGGGATTCAACTCCCATATATACCTTCTGTTTCCTCTCTATTAAAACCTTACCTCCCTTTTAGTTCTTTTCCGTAGTACTGCCTCGAAGTCTGGGCAAGGTGCTTTTTCTAGTTTTCCCACCACTTTACTTACATTATTCTTCAACTCTGGAAGACCATTACATACATGCTAGGCATACACTATTTTATAGACTGGTACATACGATATTCGACAAGACAATAACAAGAAAACGGGGCCCCTAGGTCCAAGACCCCAAACCCCCCTCACCCTTTCCCCCCTTCGGCCAACCCTGGAAACTCTCCCCCACCCCCGGACTGTGCTCCTGCCACACCTCCTTGGCCAATTAATTCCAAGACGGGAGCTACTCGCCCTCATCCAGGATCCGTTTAAATCATGACCCCAAGGCTGAGACATTCCTCCGGCAGTAGGCTGTCACCAGCCTCCCCAACAGGTCCATACCCCGCTCCACCCTGGGACTCCCCATCCCTGCCTGCAACCCCTCCTGCAGGGACAAAAGCACCGCGGCAGCCCCGTCCAGGAGCAGGCAATGCTCCCAGGCCCAACCTAGGGACATCAGTGCTGACCCAACCGCAAGAAGGAGACACTCACTGAGGGATGCTATATGCCCAATTACCACATCCTCATGAAGGGCTTCGACCAGCCCCGCACTCGAAGAACCCAGCCCCGGGAGCCCCACCTGAATGTTGACTTCTCCCCGGGCCACCCTCACCTCCTCTAGCTCCGGGATGACTGCCTCATATTCCCCCTCCTCACGCTCCTCCCTCTCCGGGTCACCCTATCTTGAATGCTCCTGCCAGACCCTCACCTTGATGCCCAGTGGCTGCCTGGATAAGGGGGAAAAAGTTGCTGGAGAAAGGTGCGCCAATGGAGACGGGGACAGGGACAGACGTGCCCTCTTAGAAGGCCCTGGGGAAGGACTGGGTGACGCCTGCCTCTTCCCCTTGTCCAGGCGCCCTCCATAGCCCTCGTGACCACTGGCCTTGGCCCGGGTCACTCGACGGGTAATCAGGACCACGGGGTGACCCTGGCCCCCCACCTGGTCGACCCCCTGGTCCCCTGAACCCCCACCAAATGCCTCCATGGATGCTTCCCCCACTGGCTCCACCACCCAATCCTGCTCCTTGACTCCCATCCTCCAAGTAATTCCCCTCAGTGGCCACTCCTGCTTCTAAGAAATACAGCGTGCCCTCCACAGCGCTGATACAGAACATCACTCATGGTTGAGGTGGCATGCCTCACACACGGCCATGTCCCAGCGAGACAAGGGGCCCGGGACCTCGAACAGACAGGGAACCTGTCGCCAGGTGCAGTGCAAGCACTGCACCCAAATCAGCAAGGAGACCCAGAGTATGAGACCACTCACTGGTCCATTGCTCACACACCAGGCGTGAGCAGGCAGACCCCGAAGCCTTTCCAAGGCCTCCCTAAACTGCTCTTGGATTATGGCCCCACACAACATGACGGCTTTCTGGGACCTTGGAAACGGCCCCTATCACCATCCTGGAATGATAGAAATAAGGGGCAGACAACCTAGGATGGGGAGGGGGTTGCAGACAAGGGACAGTCTTCCACACAAAGGTGGGCACAGGATGACTCGGTTGGAGCTCCAGGAGGACACTGGGGCCCACATTGGGAGCAGGCTTTGGGGGCTGGCTGGGACCTGCCTCTGGGGCAGGGTTATTGGGTTGTACTGGAAAAGGAAGATCAGTCATAACAGACGAATAATGCGGCGACACTCACATTAAGCAAGCATGGCCACATGCGTGCGGTATTGCACGTCCCGAGCCTCCCACATGATCAGGGGGGCCACTTTGTTAGTCGCTGGGGGCGTCGGGGAATGCGTCGGTATGCACAACATGATTGAGCTGACAGTAAAATTTTTTTTCAATATGTAGCAGGTCAGGTGCCAGATCCCACGATTGGACCCCCGGTTATGTGCGCCTCAGAGGGTCTTGGCGCTGAGGGGGGGGTGATGTCACGACCCCTTCTAGAGTCCCCCAGAACAACCCCAGAACCCCACCCAGGACCCTCTTCATTAACTTCACAATATGCCCATCTCCACAACTACCAACGCTGCCATTAACTCACATCACAACCGCCAATAGTCAACTCCCCAGGAACTCTGCATCACGGACTCCAGGATCGACCACCATTCACTGCTGGATCATGCCACCTGCTTCTGGCCATCATGCATCATGATCCCCCCGTGCCCATTGATTGCACACCCCACATGCGCAATCCAAGTATACAGTCCTGGCCCGTTACTCAATGACTTCTGAAAACCATCCCAGACACCCCAGAACTCCGAGACCCAGCCCCGTAGTACTTATAGTGTAATTCACCGCTGTATTTGTTAGTCTTGATATTACCTGAACTGTTGTGTGCCCTTTGTTTGACTGGTATACATTGACTGGCACGCTTTGACTGGCACACCGGAGTAATCACGTGCTCTAAGTTTGGTATGCACTTCGTAACTCTTAATTTGCTAATCAGGTCTCATCTTAGAACCTCCAGTTCCAACTCAACCCCTGCCAACTCTCAGCCTCCCCAAAACACCCAAAACCCCCGGCTCAAGTTCCATTTCCCCAGGACCGCCCTCCCTGTCCATGTCTTGAACCCTGGAGGCTTAACCCCAGAGTTCCAGACACCCAGATATTCATAGATCAAGTCTGCCTCGTAAGGGCGTTGCTTTCCCGAAAAGCCCCTGAATCAGCAGAACTTGACAGCAAGACTGAGAACAGATGTGGCAGATCTAAACTATATCTGATTTAAGTATACTATAATTTATTGTTGGCATTGCAGTTAAATGAAATTAATTGAATCATACAGTAAAATTATCCCAAATAGCCCTTATTGACAAAATAATTACTCAGTTTAGATAAAAAAATGCTTCTCCATTATCATTGCCTATAGACCCCAACACTAGGCTAAAACATGTTAACAAGACTACTCTATCTTCCAATGAACAGCATATCTTGGAAAGAACACCATACAAGCAGCTTATCAGATGCCTCTTATACTTAGCCATATCTATGCATTCTGACATTGTTTTTAGTGTCCAGCAATTAACTCAATACTTTGATTCTTATGCCACATCTCATTGAAATACAGCTATTTATCTTGTGCAATATTTGAAAGATACATGGCATTTGCAATTGCAACTAAGAGAAAAGGAGGAGATTGGAAAGCTTGTTGAGTTTATAGACCAATATGTATCTTCTGCAATAACAATTCTGCTATTATGCTATCAGAAGATACAATGCTACATGCTTATGTTAAATATGTGGACATTAAGTACTATTCTCTCTAAAAATACATGCAGTTTAACAAACTTGTCCTCCACTATATCTCCTCTAAAGAAAACACTGCTGACATCTTCACCAAAGCTCTCACAATGACTATGTTCCAATTTCTCTATTTGTGACTTAGACTCATATAAAATGTACTGGATCCCATGCAAGGAAGAGTATATGTGGTGAGGAAGAGTGTTAGAATTGCATTATTCAATCACTACATATATGCTAAGTAACTGGCCACTGTTAAACTCATCACACTAATCACACATGCTTTATTTAGCCACCAAGGCCAAATAGCATTGTTTATATTTCATATAAAAGACTTACTACATAGACAATACCCTTAGTTAATTATAGAAAGACTGAGGGTGAGTACTTATAAACATCTAAATTATTATGACTTACTGTATACTTAGATAGACTTATACATCTTATCTTAGGTATAGTGCAATAAATTCAATTAATTATAGAAAGATTGAAGATTAATTTATATGTCTTATCTTAGATGTAGCCTATTCATTATATTGATACATCTATTTCAACAATGAGACAAGATGAAGCTATTGATCATCAAAAAGTCTGAATAAAACAGACTTCTGCTAAAAGCTGTAGGCAAATGATATAGCCAGAACTACCTTAAAAAGCCTTCTCCATATCATGTTAGATCAGCCTTATCAGTGGCTTAGATGTTGAGAAATAAGCTTATCAGTATTTTGATCTAATGCACACCCAAATTAGTCATGTGATCATGATCATGTAATGATGCTCAGATTTCTGGAGATCAGGTGACTTATTTTAAGAAAAGCATTACACCCTAATAATAAAATGGGCATATCTCAGTGGGACTACATGTGAACCCCTACATATTAAGTATTGTTTTGATTACCTAATTAATCCACACATAATGAAAGTTGTCTAAAGGCATTCCATGGTAAAATGATAGAGGAATCAGTGATTTGATGGGAAAAGCTAAATTTAGTTGTTGAGGAGAATTGAGCAGGTGTCAGAAAAATGCTTATATCTTGATGGGAAGGCCACCAAACCCTATTGTGTTTGGTACCATTGAAAAGGTCTGAAGGCATTTGAAGGAGAATTGAGGAAGATATTAATGATTTATGGAATTAAAGCACTGAAAACATTGGAAGACCCTCTCTTGGCTAGAAAAATTTATACTAAGTCTCTTGGAACTGGAGAATGGAGGCTCAATAACTGGAAAATGACTCAGAATAATCAGAAAATGTTACACATCACAGGGAGGAGAAATAACATAAATAGAGGGGAATTCTGTAATATTTAGCATGTTGCTGATTGCCCATGCTTAGAATCCTCAGGGAGTGGATATCTTAGGCTCAGGACAATAGTATACTTTAGGTCAATAGTTTGATATGCTTTTTGGACCTTCTTTTGGTGTAACTAAGGTTGCATTGACTGAAAAATCAATAAACTTTATTACCCACCTATATATTTCATAAAAGTACTTTGTGAAGTGTAATTTAGCCCCAGAACTTAGTGAAAGCTGGTTCATTTGTGATTGCCTCTATTTAGACTAATCCAAATAACCTAATTTTACATCAATATGGTTAGATTTCCAACATGATAATCTTGACCTAACAATCTATCCTACTTTTCATTTTATATTCTTTTCAATTGACAACTCTCTTGTTTAGATGTTTGCTAAATCAGAGATTCTTTTAGCAATATGACACATTATAACAAAAGTTTTTCAATTCCTTATTTGTAATAGTTAAAAATGCACTCTTTAGCTATTGATGTGAGAGTAGGTTATTTGAATTAGTTTGAATAGAGGCAATTATAAATGAACCAGCTTTCACTAAGTTTTGAGGCTAAATTATACTTTACAAAGTACTTTTATGAAATATAGTAGTGGATAATAGAGTTTATTGGTTTTCAATCAATGCAACCTTAGTCATAACAAAAAAAGGTCCAAAAAGCATATCAAATTAAAGACCTGAAGTATACTATTGCCTTGGGCCTAAGATATCTACTTTCTGGAGATTCTGAGCACAAATAATCAGCAACCTGCTAAATATCACAGAATACCCCTCTATTTATGTTATTTCTCCTTCCTGTGACACATGACATTTTCTGGTTATTTTAGGCTATTTTTTGGCTATTGGGCCTCCATTCTCCAGTTCCAAGAGACTTGGTATAAATTTTCCTGGCCAAGAGAGGATTCTCCAATATTTCTGGTGTTCTGATTCTATAAATCATAAATATCTCCTTCAGTTCTTCATTAAATGCCTTTCAATATTTTTCATCAGGTACAAATTAATTATACCTTTCTAATAATACCAGATATAACAGGGTTTTGTAACTTTCCCATTAAGATATAAGCATTTTACTGAAGCCTGCTCAATTTTCCTTAACAACTAAATTTAGCTTTTTTCATCAAATTACTGATTCCTTTATCAGTTCACCACAGAATGTTCTTGGACATCTTTTATTGTGTGTGGATTGATTAGGTAATCGATACAATACCCAATATATAGGGGTTCACATGTATTCCTGCTGAGATATTCTCATTCTATTATTAAGGTATAATGCTAAATTGATGGCCTTGCACAGCCACAACCCCATTTACCAGTGGATTATCTTATCAGCTGATTTGATCATATCTGTTATGATGCCATCAGATTCCATCAGATCTGCATTGATAACAGCTTTGTTGAGAATGCTCAATGTTTATATAAGAGAAATCACCTGATCTCCAGAATCTGAGCACAATCACATGATTATAGTCACATAATAGATTTGAGTGTGCATTGGATCAAAATACTGATAAGCTAATTTCTCAGCATCTAGGCCACTGATAAGGCTGATCTAACCTGGCTTGGAGAGGGATTTTGAAAGTGGTTCTGGCTATGTCATTTTGCCTACAGTTTTTAGCAGATGTCTGTTTTATTTAGACTTTTTGATGATCAATAGCTTTGTCTTGTCTCATTGTTGAGATAGACATATCACTACCTATGGCTCTAAGAGTCTCATGGCAATATAATACTTACCACTACTTGCTTCTTATTCACACTCCTTGTTTTACTTTACTTCTCATCATGTAGGATATATGTAACAGGTTTCACTGACCCTACTTACCTTTCTTATCATTTTATTGTTCTCAATTGTTATTACTGGGTGCTAGGCTATATAAATCTCTGTACCCCTTTCCTAAAAAGTAGTTCTTTTACAATCCAGGATTTACAATGCTTCTATCAGGTTGACAATGTGTGGTATTCGAGTTCAGAGGCACTCCAAACATCCGGCGAAACAGTATATTATCTCCGACAGATCTACCTATTCGAAACACCCATTATTTGCTATTTTCTTTGAGGCCCCTGACAAGTGATTTGTCATTCTTGCTGGAGCGTGCATAAAATTGTCCAAATATGGATATAGAAGGTAGAACGTTCGCACAGGAGAATTAGATTCCCATCCTGAGTTGATCTTCCATGAAACGAAGTGAAACTCCGTGTGATGAAGAGATCAAGCTGATAGTCCATTCGTCATTTATAACCATCGCATCTGATAGTGATGGTAACGTAACGTTGGTCGCTCCGGACTGTGAAGTATAAAATAGCTCACATCATCCACAACTGCCAGGTCCATTCCTTCTCTTAGGTCATGATGTTGTTTTCCTTTTTCCTGTTTAGTTTCCTTTGGCTCTGCGTCTTTGCCCTGCAGCCAGACGGAAAGGATAAAGACAATAATAAGGAAAAAACCCTTACTCCAAAAGTGCTCATTATCTCTATGGTGAGCTATCTATAAACGCCGTTGACAAATCTCCTATATCCTTATCGCAATCCTAGTTCGATAGCGAGGGTGAGGTATGGTATAACATACCTGAGTTCAATCTTCTCGCTCGCAACATCACCGTCCCGGGCCTCTCCCCTATCTTTCCAGATGTGCACTGCACGAGTGATGGCTCCATCTGCCAACTCACCACAGGCGAGGCTGAAATTAATGCTGCCACGTCTATAACATCCCTCGTTCATTCCTCGTCCTTCGACTTCACCAAAACTTATTTCATGATTGCTGGCATAGCTGGGGTTAACCCTAAGATTGCTACGACGGGTTCCGTCACGTTTGCTCGCTATGCCGTCCAAGTAGCCTTGCAATATGAATTTGATGCTCGCGACAAGCCTGCAGACTTTCCCACCGGCTACGTACCCCAGGGTTCGTTTAGGCCTGATGAGTATCCAGCAGAACTTTATGGTACCGAAGTGTTTGAAGTCAACGACGCTCTTAGAAAACGTGCTGCTGGCTTCGCAAAGCAGGCCAAACTAAACGACACGATGGCTGCTCAGCAGTACCGAGCAAAGTACAAGAAAAATCCAGCTTTTGCTCTTGGTTCCGAAGGACCGTCCGTTGTCGAATGTGACACCGCAACGTCGGACAACTTCTGGTCTGGCACACTCCTCTCCGAAGCATTCGAAAATACTACAACTCTTTTTACAAATGGTACCGGAGTCTATTGCACAACTCAACAGGAAGACAACGGTACCCTTGAATCCCTCATGCGTGCCGCCATGGTTGGTTTAGTCGACTTCTCCCGTATCATCATCATGCGCACTGCGTCTGATTTCGATCGTGAATTTCCCGGCCAGACGGCTGCTGCTAACCTGTTCGGTGACCCTGGAGGATTTATACCATCGATTATGAATATCCATCTTGCCGGTGTGAAAGTGGTCCAGGGCATCGTCAACAATTGGAACACGATGTTTGCGAAAGGTGTCAAACCTACAAATTATATCGGTGACATCTGGGGATCGTTGGGTGGTAATCCCGATTTTGGACCGGGGAGTATATTTGGAGGCAAAAAACCTGTTTTTAAGTCGTTCCGTGCGCTTCGTAGCGGCGTCAGGTTAGCAAGGTCTCTTAATCTTTAAGATCAGCCAAAGCAGCGACGCTCGAATACTCAGATTGGATCTTGATAATCAATTAAGTTCACACTATTATCTTTATTTAGCGTTGTCGTGTGACTTTTCCTTACAACTCATGCATGAAGTCCGAGGATGTTGGTGTATCTTGTAAACTGAACGTATATACATACATATAATGATACATCTGTCTCAACAATTGAATTGTATTATAGATTACTTCAATATTTATACTATTGTTTGATTATATATAGCAGATGTTTGAAGGTCTGATGACATGGAAAAGGCTAAACATGATTTAGTGGATGCTGTTTTTCATGCTTCAGGTGTTTTATAAGCAAATAGGACTAAATATTATAGGATTCAATCATCTAGCAAGGAATTACACAACAAAGTATGTATTGTTCTATCTACAAAGTACTTTTATGAAATATAGTAGTGGATAATAGAGTTTATTGGTTTTCAATCAATGCAACCTCAGTCACACCAAAAAAAGGTCTAAAAAGCATATCAAACTAATGACCTAAAGTATACTATTGCCTTGGGCTTAAGATATCTACTCTCCAGAGATTCTGAGCATAAGCAACCAGCAATCTGCTGAATGTCACAGAATCTCCCTCTATTTATGTTATTTCTCCTTCTTGTGACATGTGACATTTTCTGGTTATTTTGGGCCATTTTCCAGTTATTGAGCCTCTATTTTCTGGTCCCAAGAGACTTAGTATAAATTTTCTTGGCCAAGAAAGGGTCCTCCAATGTGTCGGAAGTTGAGCTCCAGGCCCTCAAAGACTACTTTGATGAAATGCTCAGAAAGGGATTCATCCGACCCTCTGCCTCCACTGCCAGAGCCCCAGTTCTATTTGCCAAGAAGAAGGATGGTTCACACTGACTTTGCATTGACTACTGGAGACTCAATAAGATCACCAAGAAGAACTGCTACCCACTTTTGCTCATTGGCGATTTGGTCAACCAACTCTGCAGCACCAAGATTTACACAAAAATCAACCTTTGCTCCAGCTACAACAATGTATGCATCACCTTGGGACATGAGTGGAAAACTGCATTCTGCATGCAGTATGGTCTGTTTGAATACCTTATAATGCCCTTCAGAATAACTAACTCCCCCACCATATTTTAATACTTTATGAATGACATCTTCCATGACATGAGTGACATTTTCATGATCTTCTACCTGGACAACATCCTCATCTACTCCAACTCAAAGGAGGACCACTGGAAGCATATCCAGCAGGTCCTTGAATGCCTCTGGGAGCACAACCTCCATGCCAAACCCAAGAAGTGTTTATTTCACATGGAAGAAGTTGAGTATCTTGGTGTTATCATATCTCTGGAGGGTGTTTGCATAGACCCCCACAAGGTTGAGGCCATTGTTAACTGGCCGCAACCCTGGAATGTCAAGGAAGTATAGTCTTTCTTGGGTTTTGCTAATTTCTACCAAAGATTTATAGACAACTACTTCGGTATCACAAAACCCCTCAACTGGCTCACATGCAAGGACGTGGCATGGAACTGAGACAGTATGTGCCAGAGCATCTTTAACCTGCTCAAGGAGGCCTTCACCACTGCCTTCATACTCCAGCACTACAACCTCACCCTTCCAATCATCCTAAAATGCAATACCTCTAATTATGCCATTGCCAGAATTCTCTCACAAATGGAAGCTGATAGTGGGGAGCCCCAGCTAGTTGCCTTCTACACCTGGTCCATGATTGACACCAAGCTCAATTACAATATCTACAACAAGGAGCTCTTCACCATTATCAAAGCCTTCAAACAATGGTAAGTCTACTTTGAGGGAGCCTGGCACCAGATCCAGGTCTACTCAGATCACAACAACCTACAGTACTTCACCATGACTAAGCAACTCAGCCAATGGCAGGCCAGATGGTCCAAAATCCTCTCAGAATACAACTTCATAATCCAGTACTGTCTAGGACAACTTGGAGCCAAACTCAATGCCCTCACCTGACAATTAGACATCTACCCCAAGAAATCATTTGAGGTAGAACACAATGCATTCAATCATCATGTGGTAATCCCCCCCAAACATCTGAATGCCCTACTGATTTTAAATGATGAAGGAATCCTGAGCCAGATATGCTATGCCCCCCAGGACAAGTGTTTCATCAACTATGACTCTTGCAACCTCCCCAATGAAACCGACCAGGACTCTGCCTTCTCCTTGTCCCCCAACAAAAGACTCCTCCTCCAGGACAGCTGCATCTACATCCCAGATCATGCCCAACTTTGCTACGACATTCTCTGCCAACACCATGACTACAAGCTCCAAGGATACTCTGGGATACATAAGACCCTCCAGCTTATTTCCCAGGCTTACTTCTGGCCAGGGTTGAAGAAGGATGTGACCTGCTACATTCAATCATGTGAATCCTGCCTCTCGGCCAAGGTCCCTCGACACCAACCCTATGGGCTCCTAAAACTCCTGCCAATTGGATGATGCCCCTGATCCTCCATATCCCTGGATTACATTGTTGAACTCCTGGAATCAGAAGAGTTTGATGCCATTCTTGTCATTGTGTGTAGGCTAACTAAACAGGGCATCTTCTTATCCTGTCACACCATGGATACCACCCCGGACTTCGCCTGGCTATTCCTCAAGCATGTTTTTGCCAAACACACACTCCCAGATAACATTGTCTCTAGCCGTGGCCCACTCTTCATATCCAAGTTTTGGACTTCCCTATGCAAGGCCCTTGGAGTGAAAATTAGCCTCTCCACCACCTACCACCCTGAAACCAACAGTCAAACCAAAAGAGTCAACCAGTCTTTTGAGCAGTATCTCTGGCTATATGTCAACTACCTGCAGGATGACTGGTGCACCGAGCTCCCTCTGGCCGAATTCACCTACAACAACATGCCACACTCTGCCACCAGGGTGTCCCCCTTCTTTGCTAATAAGGGATATCACTCCTAACTGACATTCTCACTCCAGGACATCCTGTCACCCAGGATCTTCAGTTCCTTCATGTGTTCCTCTGGGAGGAAATTGACACCGCAAACCAGGCCTATGCAAAACATGCCAACTGGAAATGGGAAGATACTCCCGACTGGGCCCCTGGGACAAAGATATGGTTAGATCAACACTACTTCCACACCCACCAGCCCTCCCCCAAGCTCAATTACAAGTGCCTTGGCCCATTCAAGATCCTGAAGAAAGTCTCATCCCATGCCTACAAGATCAAGCTCCCCTCAAGACTTAAAGGTCTGCATCTAGTGTTCCATATTTGCCTCCTGGAGCAACACCCCCCAGACCCCTTTCCCAAGTGATGCCCTGAACCCCCTCCCCTGGTCAAGATTAAGGACAAGTACCACTATGAGGTTGAAGACATCCTCAACTCCTGGAACATTCACAGACAACCCCACTTCCTCATATAATGGTAGGAGTATGGCCTGGAGGACAACACTTGGGAACTGTGCCAAAACCTTAATGGCGCCCTTGACAAACTCCAGGACTTCCAGCAATGGCACCCAGGAAATGACCCTCCTGGGCACAGAACTCATAGACAGCAGTAGTGGGCATAACTCCCACCTCTAAGTTGAGTAGGAATTCAACTCCTATGTATACCTTTTATTCCCCCTCTCTAAAAAATCTTATTCCCTTTTAGTCCTCTTCCACAGTAATGCCCTGGAGTCTGAGCAAGGTGCTTTTTCTAGTTTTTTTGCCACCTTACTTACATTGTTTTTCAATTCCGGGAGACCAATATATACATTCTATATATATACTAATTTACAGATCAATACATATGCTATTCTACAAGACAACAATAAGAAAATGGGGGGTCCCTAGAGCTGGGGCCCTGGAAACCCCCC
>QLON01002141.1:0-14530 GCA_003313675.1 Termitomyces heimii | reverse complement strand
TTTAGTACTGCTCAAGTAAGTTGCTAAGTCAGTGATGATTTTAATAGCTCACTAGCAGAGTTAGTAAACATAAAGCAAAAGACAGTAAGACTTATAATTGATCTTTATAAGTATAAGTAAGAATCAAAGCATAAAAACATAATATTGATTATAACTACAAGCTTAGGCAGAGGATGCAGCAATGAATGGAAGTTAAGCAAAGTAAAGAAGCATTGCATGAAATGTGGTAGAATGAAGTGCATAATTAGCTTTGAAGTGCCAATTGTCTTAATGCTAGTACTGAGCTCATTAATTTCATAAATAACTTGTTCTGTTTTCTTTTCTCTACTTACCACTATTTACTTATATGCTAGGTCATTATACTATAGAATTATATGAAATTGCTACCATATGCTAATGCTTCACTGCTATATTTAATGATCATTCAAATTATTAGTTCATTGTTTTCCAAAATTGTGGTTGCTAAGTTTCACCATTTATTACATCCTTAATGCCCTCTAAAAATACATTTCTTGTGCCTTTCTAATCTCTTTTAATCAATCTTCTTTTTTCCTCAACTCATATCTCTTGCACTATTCTATTAATTGCTTTTGCTTTGTTATGCTGCATATGGCAAGATAAGTTATTAACTTACTAATGTTACTTTCTATTTTTTTCTATTTAATTCACAGAAATAAAGTTTTTCTTTTCTAAACCATTTACTGTTTTGTGGCACTAGAATTTTGCCAAGTTTGCAGGATCAACTATTATGATTCCAAGAATGAATCTTAATACTTCTAAAAAAGAGTTGCTTATTCTATTACAAAAAAGATAATTTTCAGCTTATTTAGCTTTTGCTATAACTATCAATAAATTTCAAAGGCAATTAGTCAAATATGTTGGATTAGATCTGCAAATACTGGTTTTGCACATGATCAATTTTATGTTGCACTCTCTCAATGCACTTTAAAATATTATATCAAGGTGATTTATCATTAAAGAATATATTAAAAAGAACTGCAAATATTGTTTATTAAGAAATTCTCAATAATCTACAAATTTAAGTGCCACTTTCAGTAATATTACTTTTTATAACTAATTTCTATGAATTTTAGCATTAAACTAGGCTGTTGTTTATAATATATTAATATAAAATACTTTTTCAATATATGTATAGCCTTTAACAAAATAATTTTTTATTAACTTCTATTATTCTTAGCTTACTTAATATTGTTATTAATAATATACTAATATATATCACTTGGAATTGTAATTATAAATTATTTATACATAATGAAGTGAAATTGAGTTGTGCAAAACAAGGCTTTACATAATTGAGTAAAGCAAGATTAAAGCTGGATTTAAGCACTGAATTCTGAAAAATAAGGCTTCAATCAAGTGAAGTGAGGTTGAGGCTAGATCTGAGCATTGCATTTTGAGAAACAAGGCCTTAACTGAGCAAAGTAAGGTTGAAGCTGGATTTAAGCATTGAATAATAGATACAATGCTCTAATTGAGCAAAGTAAGGTTGAGTCAGATCCAAGCAAAGCTATGGCCTATGTAAAAAATACAAGTCATAGCTTGTCTATATATAATGTGACAATCATTTTGTGAGAAAATGGCTGCTGACTCAGATCAATCAAGAACCTGCTTTTTGAAAAACTCTAAACTAACTTTAAATGACTAACTGGCTGGCTTTGAATTTTCACATCAAGCAAATGATAACATGGCAGAGCATGTAACCACATAATGTGACTGAAAGTGTGATGTAATGGTAGTATGTGACTGATGTGTGACACATTCTTTGTAACAGAATGTGTGATGTATTATGTGACATGTTATATAATGTGATATATAAAATTTGTGTGATGTGTGATATAGTGTGTGACATATTATGTGACATATAAAATATCACTATATAAAATGTGCTATTTGTTAGGTTCCACTGAGTTGGGGGCTTTCTGGAAAAGCAACACCCTTATGAGGTAGACTTGATCTACAGATACTCGGGTGTCTGGAGCTCCAGGGCTAGGACTCTGGAGTTCAAGATGTGGACAAGGGATGGTCCCAGGGAAGGGAACTTGACTTAGGGCTTTAGGTGTTTTAGAGGCTGAGGGTTGGAGGGTAGTCGAGTCAGAACTGGGGGTTCTAAAACAAGACCAGATTAACAAATTATAAGTCACAAAGTGCATACTAAACTTAGAGCATGCAATTATTCAGGTGTGCCAGTTAAAGTGTGCCAGTCAATGCATACCAGTCAAGCAGAAGAGCATGCAATGATTCAAGTTAATATCAAGACTAGTGAATACAATGGGAAACTATGCTATAAGTACTATGGGGCTGGGTCTTGGGGTTCCAGAGTGTCTGGGATGGGCTCTGGGAGGCATTGAGTAGTGGGCAGGGACTATATACTTGGATTGTGCATGTGGGGCATGTGATTAATTGGTGCAGAGGGAGCTGTGATGCATGATGCATAATGGCTGGAAGCAGGTCACATGATCTGATTGTTGATGGTGGTTGATCCCAGGGTCCATGATGCAGGGTTCCCAAGAGGGCAGTGTCAAAAGCTGTGGGAGTGGGGCACATTGTGGAGTTGATGAAAGAGGGCCCTGGATGGAGCTCTGGGGATGTCCTGGGGGGGTTCTGGAGGGGAGGAGTCATAACACTATTGCACCCAAGTATTACTATAATAGTTACTTAATGCAACTGCTTAGGGCCTTAATTGAGTGAAGCAAGGTTGAAGCTGGATCCAAATATTGAATTGTGAAAAACAAGCCCTTGACTAAGCAAAGCAAGATTAAGGCTGAATTAATTTGTCCTTGATGAGTGAGGTGAATTTGAGTGGAGTGGGTGTATAGGTGTTGTTCTGATTTAGGCATGATGATGCATAAGAAATAAGTTTATTTCTGAGTCTAGTAAGTTCTTGAGCTGATCTCCCAAGAGAAAGAGGCTGAAACTCAAGCTAACTACAAGGAACTAATGGATATGAGTAGAAATTGTAGGTGGGGATGCAAACACATGGCATAAGATCTAATCTGATAAGAACTGCAAGCTGTGAGTGCAGTGTGAAATGACAATGTAAGTTCTAAGAGTACTGGGCAAATTGAATAGTAACATACTTGTGAGTGCAGTGTGAGATGATGGGTTCATCTTGACTGTGCTTGCTAGTTTATATTAAGAGTGGAACAATGGTGGTAAGTAAGTGTTAAAGAGCTAATGATGGTAAGTAAGGGTCAAAGAGAAGAGATGAGATATAATGTGATATGTGAAGAGTAAAGAACATGATGTGATATGTGAAGAATAAAGAGATGAGGTTGGGCATATAATTAACCCTGGGCAACTACACCCTACACTTGCCCAATTCATTTAAACATTAAATTATGAACAACAAGGCCTTAATCAAGTGAAGCAAGGTTGAGGCTGGATATAAACATTGCATTTTGAAAAACAAGGCCTTAACTGAGTGAAGCAAGATTGAGGCTAGATTTAAGCATTGAATAGTAAACACAAAGCTCTAACTAAGTGAAGCAAGGTTGAGCTAGATCTAAGCAAAGCTAGGGTCCATGCTGAAGGCATAGGTCATAGCTTGTTATTGCTAGGTTCCTAAAGTCTCTAATCATTTCTGCACCATTAGTTATGATTACTCAATCATTCAACCAGACTCTCTTATAAATACATGTACTGAGTTGTATGTTGGGTAGCTTTTTACAACATTAGAATTTACCCTAGTTCTATCATGAGGCTCTTGCTTTTGTGTGATGGAATACTACTCAATTTATATTACACTACTCCACATACACTTTCTTACTTACTAGGTCTACTGTAGCTTGTCATTACTGACATGTTCTTAGCTATTAGATAGCAGAAGTGTATCTCAAAATTGTAACATTGTAACAAACAACAAAGCAGATGGGTGAAACATAAATAAGAACTCTCAAACATAAAAGAGAACAATGCCCTAATACACCATAGTTATTAGGTGTAACAAAGAGTTACCTGTGCTTCTTAGCTCAATAGTGTAGCTTGCTGAGCTAGATTTTATTTATTTATTTATTTATTCATTCAATGCTGCTAATGTTCAAGAAGGAAAAACTCACCATTTGCTTAGCAGCTACAAAATACTCTCAAGTGTTGGTCTCCCTGCAGCTTTTAAATTCTCTAACTTCCTAAGTCAATGACAGGTGTTGTGTTGTTAGCCCTAGCTTCACGCTCCATCAGATTAGAAAAGGTGGCCGCTTAGGTGGATACATGCTATGAATTCCAAAACAATCATAAGAGTCACGTGATCGCAGCGCGCGGACTGCAGTCGCGCTCCTTCCGCCAATTTCTCGGATATTAGCTCGGGCCTCCGCTGAATTTTCGGCCGCTTGCCTTCACAATACAGTGGACCTGGCATTATATGGCTTGTATATATAACACCGTCGTGGAACACGTAGGAGCTGAACAATCAGCGCAATCCAATCATGCTCAGGTCGGGCATCCTGATTGCTTTAACCGTGACAGTCATCTACCCCTTTGCCTATGCCGTCAATCCCCAAGCTTATATCTGGAATAATGTCAAAATAGGTGGTGGTGGCGGTTTCATACCTGGGATTGTATTCAACCCAACTGAGAAGGTACTTTTTCTCGTGACTTTCGTATTACGGGCTCAAGCCGTCTATTTAGGGCGTCGCTTATGCTCGTACGGACATAGGTGGAGCATACAAGCTGAACTCGGACAACTCTTGGACTCCTTTGCTTGATTTTGTCGATAATGCGCGATGGAATTACTGGGGCGTTGATGCCCTTGCAACTGACCCAATCACGCCTTCTCGCCTCTATCTGGTATGTTTGTGTGACAACAGTAGGGTTAATGTATCAATTGTTTTGAGCAGGCGACGGGAATGTACACCAATTCATGGGATTCCAACAATGGGCAAATCCTTATTTCAACAGATTATGGTGCAACTTTCACTTTGTCTCCGCTTCCCTTCAAAGTTGGTGGTAATATGCCCGGTCGTGGAATGTAAGGGACAACGCCTACTCCTTAACCACATTCTAAATCAATTTCAGGGGGGAGGTACGATTAAACGCTTGAAATACATGCATATGTCAAATTCCAGCTTTAGCGACTTGCAGTAGACCCTAATGACAATTCGATTCTCTTTTTTGGTGCCAGAAGTGGCCACGGTCTCTGGAAGTCTACCGACTTTGGTTTTACCTGGACTCAGGTGACTTCTTTCCCAAGCCTTGGTACGTTGTTGATTTGTTCGAAGTGGAATGTGACGTTCTCTAACTCTCCACCAGGGACTTATATTCCCGACCCCACGGATAAGACCGGGTATAACAATGATATAGTTGGTATGCTATGTTTTCCGTTATTCTAACGACACCTGACCTTGATTGGTAGGCATTGCTTGGGTCACTTTTGACAGGTCGTCTGGCACATCCGGAGTAGCGACACCCCGTATCTTCGTCGGGGTTGCTAACGCAGGTTCTACTAATATTTTCGTGACTGCCAACGGCGGGACTTCATGTGAGCTGAGAATGACAGTGCTGGGAGAAATTGATGATCATAACGTTTACGTCAGGGAGTGCTGTTGCTGGGCAGAACACGACTTACCTTCCACACAAAGGAGTCATATCACCCAATGAACAGGCATTATATGTCTCATACTCTGATGGCGCTGGCCCTGTGCGTGTACCGATGATCTGAAATTCAACCCCCTACTGACTGATGCATAGTATGATGGGACTGCTGGCTCGGTTGCAAGATATTCAATTACGGATGGAACATGTGCGCCTCCGATTCCTGAAGCCTGTACTCGTGCATCTAATATTCATACTCGAATTTAGGGAAAGACATTACTCCGGTGTCCGGTGGTGACCTGTATTTCGGCTTCGGGGGGGTCGCTGTCGACCTTCAGAAGTCGGGCACCATTATGGTTGCTGCCCTCAACTCTTGGTGGCCAGATGGCCAAATTTTCCGCTCCACAAACAGTGGTACTACGTGGTCCCCCCTTTGGGCTTGGTCTCCGAGTTATCCAACTATTGCCAAGTATTACTCCTACAATGCCGCACTTGCGCCATGGCTTGGACCCAATTCTGTAGACTTGATCCTAGGAGACTTGCAGATCGGATGGATGATGGAAGGTGCGTTGCAAAATGTCAAGGGAGTGTGAGCTTGCTCAGGCAATATGCTTAGCTCTTGTAATTGATCCTTTTGATTCAAACCATTGGCTTTATGGCACTGGTTCTACGATCTATGGTGGAGTGGATTTGCTCAACGTATGATCATCATACCAGTGTTATCTTTTGATCAACTCATCATTTATTAGTGGGATACTGTGCATAACATCACCCTTAATTCATGGGCCGATGGTATTGAAGAGACCTCGGTTCAAGGTTTGATCGCACCTCCGTCTGGACCAATCCTCTATTCAGCTCTTGGTGATATTGAGGGTATACATTTGTTGATTGCAACACTGTCCGAGTTGCCTGACGACGATATTACAGGCTTTGTTCACAACTCGCTGACAACTCCTCCGACTGCCGCATACACTAACCCCAAATGGTCTACCTGTGCAGACATCGACTATGCAGGTCTGAACCCGGCTTATTTGGTTCGCATTGGCACGGGAGATAGGTTTGTACACCTTGCACTTATATTTTCATTCATTGTTCATGTGTTCGCGACACAGTTCGTCTGGAAAACAAGTGGCACTCTCATTCGATTCTGGAGCTAGCTGGTCGCAACACTATGGTGCAGCTGATAATGTTTCAGGTTCGTCGCAATAAACAACATACGACCTTTACTTTGACACGCGATCAGGTGGCAAAGTAGCTCTCTCAGCTGATGGTACTACTGTTCTTTGGAAGACTAGTGCAAACGGTGTACAAGTATCGGCGAACCAGGCAACCTTTACTGTTGTTTCTTCTTTGCCTTCGACAGCAGTCATCGCAGCTGACAAGAAAACAAGCGGGATTTTCTACGGCGCATCCGGTTCTTCATTCTATATTTCCAGTGACAATGGCAATACTTTCAGTTTGAAGGGCAGTTTTGGAAGTTCATCTTCCCCTGTCAAGATTGTCGTTCATCCTAATGTCACCGGTGACATTTGGGTGTCATCGGATACAGGCCTCTACCACTCAACAAATTCTGGCACAAGTTTCAACGCAATATCAGGAATTAATCAAGCTTGGGCCATCGCACTCGGTGCGCCCGGTTCAGCAGGTGGTTATCCTGCCTTGTTTGCTGCTGCCAATGTTGGTGGCACTATTGGATACTTCAGATCGGATGACCAGGGTGTGAATTGGGTTCAGATTAATGACGCTGCACATGGATTTGGGTCTGTCAGCGCAAATGTCATGGCTGCAGACTTACGCACATACGGACGGTACGTTTCGTTCAAGTGTATAGAAGATTAAAGCTGATCCCCTGCTCAGGGTTTACATTGGGACTAATGGACGCGGGATTTTCTATGGAGATGTCAGTGGAACGGCTCCTTCAAACACTGCCACATCTACAACTACGAAGGCGAGCTCCATAACAATGAAGACGACTACCAATGTAAAGACTACGACTACGAGCTCAGCCACGATTGCTTCTTCCACCACTTCCTCAACCACTTCATCTGCCTCGACTACGACAGGAACCCCTGCTCTAGGCTATGGTCAATGCGGAGGTGCGTTTTAATGTCATCAACGGATATGTGTTGTCTGGATTATGTGTCAAGGTCTTAATTGGTCAGGCCCAACAACTTGTGTCATAGGATACACTTGCACGTATCAGAACCCATGTAAGTCAAATTAGTTTGTTCCCATTTCAGAACACTTACCTACCTCAGATTATTCTCAATGTACACCGAATTAACCACAAATACGGTTGTACGTAACGTAAATAAAGGACAAATATATCTCACTGCTCTCAACCTGTTAAATCTCTAGCTTCTTTCCAAACCTGATCGAGAACTGCGTCAGAACAGATCTCACACAAAACTACGATACACATACTTCAAAAATCCTCCTACGATCAACTACCTTAATCGACCTGCAACTTGTAAGATCGAGGTTTTCTAGCTTTTGGCAAGAATCGAGGATCGTAAAAATGCCGTCATCTATAAATTACTCGAGCTGCACAGACTAGAGGAAAAAGTGTTAAGCGTACTGGTCATTTTCGTTCCAGCTACCGCCAGAGTACTCAGTGTTGGACAAGTCGCTATGTAATGGCTCGCTTCATCATCGATTGAGGTATTATTTAGTACCAAGGTTGTAATAGGCGATACAGTATCTGCTTTTGTATCACTCAGACCAGCTAAGTCGGATGAACGAACGGCATGAATTCCCGCTAAGCTCAATTTCTACATTATTTGTTGTGAGCGAGTAAATGAACGAACATAAATGAACAACATAAAACCTTGCATTTCCGTCCGACTCTTTGTATAAAACTGAACATCGCACTAGGATCGTTTGACGCTAGGCCCAGTTTTGTATTTCCAACCAGACTGATATCTTCAATGTGCCGAAAGTTTTCCAAAACCGAGGTCAGAGACAAAAGCGTGACATCTGTCATGGTCATTGCCGATGTATTTCCAATAGAAGCCCGAGATCCTCGGTTGGCACCCATGGCACCAATCGCGAGCACGCGTAATCCTGGCAAAAGACTGACCATACTAATAAGATCACTCGGCAAAATACTGGTGGAAGTCAAACAGAGCTTTTCTAGGCTAGACATGTGGATATCCAGGAGGTGCGGTGGATGTCGGATAAGAGTGAAAGAAATATCGAGTCTCCGAAGGGCAGGACAGATTTTCAAAATGGGACCCAGAGAAGCTTCAGATATCGAAGTTTGTCGAAGCTTAAGAGTCAGGAGATCAGGCAGCTGAAACCCATCTGGAAGATCAGCAAGTAATTTAGGCAATGTTGCATCTGTCTAAAGAGGAAATGGCATCAACAGAGCTGAACTTTCTATTTGTGTTTCATCACTGACCCAACTCTGTATGCCGGCCACCTTGAGGACCTCCAAGTGAGGACACGCCTTCATAACAGAAGCCAATGAGACAGGCGAGACAGACGTATAACTGACGTTGAGGATGCGAAGGTCTGTTGAATTTTGAGCGATCGCTTGCATTGATTCACCAGCTACTTTGTTGCATCCCCTGTAGAAAATCAACGCGGGAGCTTCGAAATGAAATTGTTGGAGGCCATCACCGCAAAACCAAGGATTGCAGGTGTAATAAGTTCCGAAAAACTTGAGCAAAAGTGCTGTCGGGTATGTCATCGAAACCAGTCAGCTCGATGTGCTGTACACCACGGTTGAAACGCGCAATGTCTAATATAGTCATTTTCTTGACGCCTGGTAGATCCTTTCGAAGCGTTATCGAAGGACCACGAAAGAAATACTACAAAGATAAGAGAACCGCTCGCCTTCAAGTTGATATCACTCACAGTCACAATAATCTCGTGGCTCAAATATGTCGGATGTGCATTCTGAAGCATCGTAAAGAGTTTTGGTATAAGGATATTCGGCAGTGCCGCTAAAGACTGAGAGACGCGATCCCACACAGCTTCACGTTGTCTGAGCCTCAAGAAATTGGCGACAAACACACGGGCGCATATTGTGCTGAGAGCGGGGGGCGTAACAGGACCAATGACGCGCGTCGATGATGCAGAAGAGGATGGGTCCTGTTGAAAGTTTAAAGATTTATCCAAGTCCAAGGGTGCACCAAAGGATGGAAGACCAGTCCTCATTTTTTTCTGTCTCTTTTCCGACATGGCATATGAGTGTTATTATGGGAAGCACTTATGTACTGCAAATGCGATCATCACATGATGTGACCTCTGTGGGACAATGACGACGCGTCCTTAATTAGACTCACACATACTTCTAGGTAAGGTATTGAATGTTGAATCCCGACGGATTCTGCGAGTTTAAAGCAAAAGTAGCTTCGACAACTTTTCCAATAGACTGTCTCTATCAACTACCCATGGACCAGAAGCCAGAAAGCCCACTAGATCTATTTTTATAAGCATATTCTGGCATTATCGCATTTATTTCTCCTCTCATGCGACAAAAAACAGTTGAGCTTCAAACTCATGATAGGCAAGCAGTAGAAAGGTGCTATTAGTCACAAAAAGATTACGCTATGGCCATGTGATAGTTGTATTTGAGCTTCTGTGCCATGGTGAGTTTTAAGCAAGTTAGTAATTAGTTTTCAGACGACCCTCAATGAAATCTTTCATGGTAGAAAGGGGTCGCAACAATCCGTTTCTTCATGCAGTTCCTTTGGTTGACCAACTTTACATTTATCGTATTCAAGTAGTACGAGATATCCATCTTGGTATGAACACAAGAAATGCAACGAAAGTGGTCAAGGGGCCAACAAGTGTCCTCCACAGCACTCGCTCCAGCATGGAATAGTGACAACCTGATAGAGAAAACAGTTTCTTGAGAACCCAAACAATAATGCGAATAAGATTCAATGGAGGTGGAAAGAAGTAGGGAGTGCTATAAGACGAGACAATGTTGGCAGATATTCTTCGTGCAGAACAGCCGACGTCTGTAGAGTACCTATCCCAGACATCCAGAGTGTTGTGCAATGATGTTGTACTAATTGCCAAAACAGAGATCGAAGCCAGAAGCTGAACGACCACTGTGGCGAAAAAAGCAAAGAAGGTATACCTAGTTTCCAATGGTGGAGGGGAAAACATCGCGTATCTGGAAGGACTCCAGGAAAAAGCATCGACCATAGAAAGTGACAGAAGATAGACGGCAAGAAGTAGTAAAGGCAAGAAGAAGAGTATCACTGGGTATAGAATCCGAGATAAACCTCTGTCGATGAGAACTGCAAGAGGAAGGGTGCGGCGATGCCGGAAAAGGAAGAGATGACTTGGTGCCTCGGATAAGTTCAACCCCAAGGGCTGTAAGAAAGCCGCCCATTGGAGAAAGACAAAGCTGAGATTCTTAGGGTGCGGAGCAGAGGGGAGGCTTGTTAGGAATGAGATGGGCACAAGTAAAGAGCTAATGTTCACAAGAGATCTGGAGTGAATGGCAAAAGACAAGGAGAGAAGCACAAGTGACACCTCGCGTGGTCCGTAATTATACCATGACCAACCACTTGAAGTGTGAGGCGGCTCGATGGGATACAGCAGGTAATGAAGCAACAGAACGAGAAAGGTGATGTGTGCCAACCAATCAACAAGGTGGATGATACTTGGGAAAACCATTAATGGAAGGCAAGCAATAAACAATGGAAGTAACCTCACCGAGGGGTAGAAATGGCGTCGTACTTCGCCAAGAAGCCAGAAGTTTGAGCAGCTTCATTTTTCGTCCCATTATTCCAAACTTGTTCGATCAACGTTGAAATAAGGGGATGGGAAAGCAAAGACTCAGGAGAGTCCGGTTCTGCTAAGAAATCTATAACTGTCACCCAAGTCAGGCCTTGAGACTAATCAGTCGAGTGGACAGCGTACCACGGCGAGTTTCAACATTTCCGCCTCTGTCGTCATCGACCAAGAATGCAGTCCACAACACCGTTTGGATATCGTGCACGCTACGATACTCTGCCAGAAACAGGTTCCATATATCTACCAATAGATTTTCTAAAATATCCATATCTCGGATATTTGCTTTGTGTGCAAGCCACAGACCATACAAGTCAGTGGAAGGATGAATCCTCTTTTTCTCCTTGCGCAGATGGAGCAGTACAGCGAGAGCAAATGAGACTTGTGTGGGATGGTTGTCGAATTCAAAACCATTCACGACGTCCTCAAGGCGGATTTGGCTTGCGTCCAGAGCGGCAACGCGTCTTGACACGGTAGTAATTGAAGGGGCTTGTGCTGGATGTTCAAAGGGAGCATTTGAACTGAGAAGGGGGGTATTCTCGTCGCTGTTCATGATGTTCATGGTCGACTCGGTTTGGGTCATGTCTTTCTCACTCTGTAGGCGCGTGACCGTTTGGCGTCCGTCACCTCACCTCACCGATACACATACATACACTCTACCACGATGAGCGTGTCCACACCCTTGCTCGACACTATCGAACCCGACGAACCCACCGTCGCGCCGACAGGAAACATTGCCTCCAAAAACACCACACCAAGAGCACCCGTTGTCCTCACACCTACGTCACACAATGCTCAGCGGATGGCGACAACGGAGGGGGATGCTGAGTCGGGTGCGTGTTTCGTCCTTGCAGCAAGGTATCTCCTTCTGACTGTGTCCATTCTACTCTCTTCAGGCATTGCGGGCATCTTTCGACAAGTATGACCGTTCATTCCTCGCACCGTTCAAGCCCTTGTCAACGTCTTCCTTCACAACAGTCCGCGCATCCACTAGCTTTATTCTTTCTCTACTTTTTCAGAGTAGCAGCTATCACAGTGTACATCTTAAGCGGATTCTTCACCAACAATTATGTTCTCTCAGTACGCTCAAGGAACGATTGACGAAAAGCCGAATTTGCTCACAAGACGATATTAGACAGTTATAGTGGTTGTCCTTCTCGCGATGGATTTTTGGAATTGTAGAGTGAATACTCTGCCTCTGCTCCTACGATGCCTGCTGATAATGTACAGAATGTCGCAGGTCGAACGCTTGTAGGCCTTCGGTTCTGGAACCAGGTACAACCTGTGCCTCTTCTTCAGTGCGTAGCTAATCTATAATACAGGTAGACGAGGATGGAGAGAGCTACTGGGTATTTGAAAGCCGAGACGTCTGTTCAATTCTCTTTTTACACTGATATCGAACACTGACCCGTTGATAGCCATCCCGCCCATCCAACCCAGTAGACTCAAAGTAAGTCGTTGACATCATGCTCCAAGAATAAAGTCTTGATCCCTTTTTCCAGGATGTTTTGGGTAAGAATCATCTTCTGATTTAACGTGAATGAACATCTTCCTACCTACCAAGTACCCCAGGTCGCACTGTACTCCTTCCCGCTATTATGGACCGCCCTTCTCATAGTCTCACTCCTAAAACTGGGTTTCGCGTACGGATCCTTCCATTTCGCCACTTTTTTGCTCGATCACTGACACGCGCACCCTCCCAACAAGTTTCATCCCCATCGTGGTTCTCGCACTCGTGTTCAATTTCACGAACGCTATAGGGTTCACATACGCGTACGGTGTTTACATATCATCCGTTCTGACTCTGAATGTTCATATCCCCTCCAGCGATCGTGACGCAAAACAAAAATGGGCGAACAGTATGAGTTCAACCTGGGGTCTCGGCGGGATCGGTGGGTCACTTCTCGCGGGCGCAGTCAAAAACAGTGTTGGTCGTGTATTCCAAAGATAGTTACGTTACTCTCACGTTTTGTACAATTGTTTACTTTTTTTGCTTTGTTGAATGTATATTTATTCAACTACCAAATATCAATCAGGATCCCCAGCGCAATGTGGGACAGGAGTTGGGTCGGGGGATGGGGATTCGAGGACCTACAGTCCAGGCCCACGGAAGAAAAAAAAATAAAAGGAAAAATTATGTATGCACAGTGAATAAGAAATATGTAAGTGAAAGAAGGAAAATTATACGAAATGCAACATATGTACAACATACCAATGCGCTAAAAGTACAAAAGAAACACATGAAAATGCGATCACACCAGTCCAGAGGGATGATTGTTCATGACAACAATAACACTGGGAGAGCGATCAACAGAAAAATAGGGGAAAAAATGAAGATGAAAAGACAGAAACAACGACAACAACGTCCAAGCGTCCAAAGGGCGAGTATAGTACTGATTGATAGCGTGGCATGGGTCGTAGGTAACAGCACGACGAAAAGATGGGGCACCGCCCTGCTCTCTCACTCAAGGCCGACATATCCACGTGCGTCGACCTTGGAAAAGCCCGTCGTGGGTGCGGGGGGCGCCGCGAGACCAATAAAAGAGCGCGTACGGCCCTGCGAACGGAAAGTCGAGACACGCGGAGTGGAGAGGCTGGGAAACGGGACGGGGCCGTTCCCGCGCGTGTTGGACGTAAGTGTCATCGTCGAGGGTGTCCGTGACGTGAGTGTCGTCGGAGAGGGCGGGAAGACGAAGAGGGTCTGGGACTGCGCGGAAGGACCGGGCACGGGTGCAGTTGTATCTCTGAGGATGTGGTTGCGGAGGTGGAGTGGGGGCGGGAGTATGCCGGAGGTGGTGCGCATACGGACGGGAGGGAGGGAGAGGGCAGGCGTGCGGGGTGGTATGTCGCTGTTCGGATGGTTTGGCTGCCTAGGCGTCTCAGATGAGGGTGTGGGTTCGACGACGATGGCGATGGGTGAGGAAGGGACAGGTGGAAGGATACCAATAGGCGCGGGTCGTCGCTTACTTCTAGGAGGCGGAATGGAGTGAGGGCCATTTGTGGGTGGAGGTGGAGGGATTATAAAAGTCGAGCGGGTGGCGGTGGGTGGTGGAGGGAGAGTAAAAGTAGGCTTGAAGGCAGTAGCAGGTGGAGGAGCAAGGTTGAACGAAGTCTTCCACACAGGAGCAGTAAGAAGTGGGTTGGGACGAGCTGTAAAGGTAGAGACACGCAAGGGTGTGGCCTCTTCCTCGTCATCGTCTGGTGAAGCAGAGGAATCTGACGGTTCAGC
>QLON01002137.1:0-16441 GCA_003313675.1 Termitomyces heimii | reverse complement strand
GGATGGTGGTGAGGAGGAGGTGAACTAGGAAACTAGATTGGTACCGGAAAGTTTGGACGGTTTGGCAGATAGAGAGGAAAAGCGTAAATGTCGATCAAAGGCGGTGTGTACTACTGGGGCAGAGAAGCACTTATACGCCAGCGGGCATGAGGAGAACGCGGTGGCCGATACGGAGGAATCATGGCAGAAGCAGAAGCAGGAAAAAGTGCAGGACCCCATCCGTCGACAATCAAGCACGCATCCGATGTAGGCGCAAAAGCAGATGCAGGTCTCTTCCACTCAAGAACAAGCTGAATAGTGACGGTGGGCACGTGGAGATTTTGGATTCGGACTCGGAGACTCGAGGAAAGCTAGAGCCGCAGTGTGCAAGGCAAGTCTCTTTCTCTTCTTCGATCATGCTCAATGTCACAACATGTCATTTGACTGAGAAACTTTTGGTCTGTAGGAAGGTATGTAGGCTTTAAATTTTAAGGTCCATTCTCTGCTAGTATATCGGTCAGTACACGCGCCTGTCATCGAATTTAATCCTTCTGATGAGGTCGCGCGAAAGCTGGGTTCGACTCCCAGGCAGAGAGATCAACGAGATTTTTCCTTATCTGTTCCAACTTCCTGGTCGTGCAACCTAACGCATCCAGAATTATAACGGACAATGCACTCATTTACAACATGGAGACGTTATCTATCAAATTACACATGCGGCTGGCGCGGCTCCTCTCCTTGAACTCCGGCTCCATTGATCCCAACTCCATCCGCATCGTCTAGTCCCCGTGCATCCTTCCTCAGCTCTTCCTCCTCGACCTGCATTTGATCCACAATGTCCTCTCCGCCGTCCTCATCCTCATCATTCTCATCCACGCCTTCTCCCTCCTCCCTCTCTTCCTGTTCTTCCTGTTCATCCTGCTCCAAATCATCCGGAACCTCATCTCCTCCCTCTCCCTCTCCTTCTTCACCCTCATCGCCCAACTCACCGTCATCTTGATCTTCACCTGTATATCCTCCCGCTTGAGATATAGACGCCGCCGCAGCCTCACCAAGCTCCTCCCAGTCCATCTCCATATGGTTCTGCTGCGCGTGCTGCATGAGCGGCGCGGAGGTGAACGGCGCAACGAGGTCTTTCGCTTTTGCTTTGCCTTTGATCGCCGGGGGACGCGGTGGTGCGGAGGCTGAGGCTGAGACGGATGCGGACTCGGGCGCGGGCGCGGAGGCGGAGGCAGAAGATGGCGGCGGGGCTTTCTTTTTGTCGGTTTTGATATTGGCGCGATATACTGACATTCCAGATGTTAAGGCATTTGGTTGATTAGATGAAAGGTTCCACGTACCTATGAGTTCTGTTTGCAGCCTTTCGACAAGGTCGCCGAATTCGATCATCTCAAGCGCTTTCAGGACGTCTGAGGCGGAGATGGATTTGTGTTGCTTTGAAACCGCCACGTCGTGGGCTCTACATTGTGATAGCACGTTTAGACGGACTCATAGGCTTCATGAATCAGATACGCACGTCGCAGCTAGAGACACTCATGCATTTGTAAACACACACGAATACTATATGACAGAGCGTACCAAGATAGTTTATAAACACGGTCGAGCCCTTTACGAGTGACAACACAGTTTCCTTCTGAAGTTTCGCGTTATCCGGGAGCTATGCGTGTTTTACAATCAGCGTTCGCTGTCCAAAATTCAAAGAACCAAAAAGCTTAAGCCGTACAGCGGATTTGGCGATCTTGGTGACAAGACTCTTGGGGAGCTCAAAGTTCTCGATCCCATCAGAGACAAGGTCTTGTTGGGCCTGTGCGGAGATGGGCCCGGAAGGAGCGTCTTTACGCGGCATGAATATGGTACGTAGAAAAGGGTATTCGCAATTAACGCGCCGTGTGGTTGTGTTTGGCTGCTCATTCCGAGCCTGGTGACTTGTTTGACGAAACGTGACGCTCGACAGCTGGTTTGAGTTCTTCCTCTGCAAGGATTTTAACCGGAATTCAACTTTCCACGAACAAATTTATCACCAAGGACAGGGACAACAGATGTTGGAGCTAGTCGTCACAACACAATTTTTTCAATTCATGCATATGGCTAACAAACCATACGACACATTCTCTAACACTATCTGTAGCTCGAACTTGGATTCGTGTCATGAAGTCAATCTGGTAAGTACTCAGTTGACATAACAATCGTTGAGCTGTTCGATCAACATACTAATGTCAATCTCTGCTTCATTCGTCGGCTTTTCTACCTACTCCGTCCAAGAGTCGACAGTTGTTGTTTACTCTTCTTGTCTTCGTTTCAACTCAATGATGATACTTCCATGTCCTGCCTTGATCGTATTTCATTCATGAGGCTTGAGTATGATGATCCTTCTCTGGATGCCTGAAAGTCTACTCTTGAGTTCTCTTGTCTCATGTACGCCGACAGGTTATCTGCCCAGGATACCTCCTTTCAGCTCAGATGCTACTCTCGCAAAGTATTGCGTCAATACTTCAGAGGCTGGCCATTAATGCTCGGAACAAGCTGATTTGTGGTCACTTATTGTCTGGAACACAAGCTTCTTCTGGTCCACTTGATTGATTTTGGCTCCTATTTCAGGTAATTCGTCTTCATCATGTCAAACTCCAAAATGTCCATACGGAACACCTTAAGGTATGCCACTGTCTGTCCGCATCTCTGTAGCTTCGATCTCATAATCTCTCTGCAATGCCGAGCTCTGAGCTTACTATCATTTTCTTCTCTTGAGGATTCATTGCTTGATTACTCTGAAACCTTCACGTTTTGCTGGTTCCACTGTAACACGGCAAACGAACTGCAGGCATGAGAGGCCGAGGCCTTGCTGGTTATACTAACAAACGAACTTCAGGGATAAGAGTGTCATCTGACAAAACCAGTGAGTAGTCGTTGTGTTTATAAACAACAATATCATTCAAAAATGTAACATGATAACCTTGACATGACATACGATCAACATGATAAATCGCGACGGACATGAATTTCGCGCATTGTGGTCACCACAGAGAAGACCGACACAGATACAGGAATGAGAAGAATCTTACATGGCGAACCATGGGTCAAGCAGAAGCTCGCTGGCCGAAGGCCGTTCCAACGGATCTAGTGTCAAGCACCTCTGCACGAAATTAAAGAACTCGGGCACACCTGGGCCCTCCAGATGGGCGGGGCAAAGGACCGACTGCAATGTCCTGTGAGGAATGGTACTTAGAGTGACCGGCACGTCTCCATTGTGCACCCGTCCATCGTATATATGACTTGGAATGCCTGTGGAGGTGATACTTAGATATTCGGGCTGCCCTTCAAGGGATTTGACCTCGTACCGTCTTCACCCAGGAGTTCCTTGCTTCTCGAGCAACGCGCTAGGAAGGAATCGGGAAAGGGTCCTAGATATTCAATCATTCGATAGAGGCGCTCTTTATCATCTGCCTCTATGAATGGATGATTATTGGTGAAAATATGTGCTGCCTGCAGACCTCTTCGAATGGGCAACGTTACAAGCAGGAGGTTGTCGGACTCACCATGAGCCCAACTGACCAAATATCTATCTTTTCTGACAACATGCATCCTAACGTTAACTCGGGCGCCCGAAGCATTTCTAGCTGTAGCTCCGCTGATACAACACGACTCAAAGCTTCGATAGGACGAGCTCAGGATAACGGGTAAGAATGAGCTTGGATGCCGGGAACATAGGACATACCTTCGCCGTAATCGATGAGCTGGACCTGAATGTTGCTCAAGTCGGGTTTGAGCCATAGAGGAACTATCGGTTGCGACTTGAGAGTAGTATAGGGTTCTTCGTAGAGAGCTGGAGTATGAACTGGCGGGTATGTCTCAGGTGGCGAATTCTCGATTGATTGGGCAATAATTGTGTCTAAGCTTTCATCGGGAAACTGCACAGCAACATTGTCACATTTGATATCTACAAAAAAAGAAAGTTGAAAGCAATGTTTGACAAAGGTCTGGCCACGGAAAGGTGTGAGAGCTCACCACAATGTAAAAACCCACACGAATGCATATGCTCGAGCCCTAACAGGACTTGTCGGATGATCTGTCGAACAACAGGTAAACTATACATAGATCTGCGACTTTGAGCAAGTGTTGCAAGGTCTGGTCCTGTAATTGGGGTTACAAACGTTCGGTGGTCGCCGTGAACAGAGGACAATGTTTTTTGTGCAAGGAGTGGTAAGCAGAATTGCACGCCTCGTGTACCCTCTTGCTTAATTGCTTCAAAACATTGAGATTCGGTGGACGGAATGTGGTTATTAAACGCCGTTTCTATTTTGAGTGCAACATACTTTTGAGGGAGCCTGGATTTGCATAAGAAACCAACAATGAGCTGGGAGGAACGAAAGAAAGAAAAAGTAACTCTCACTCGGAAGCAACTTGATCATTCAAACACAGCCATACGGTTGAGCCATTCGCCCACCCAAGCTTTCTAACGACGCGAAGGCTAGCCCGGTCAAACGATATAACGTCTCCCAGGGTGACGGGATAGTATCCATAGCCTGTGTGCGTAGGAAGGACCAGAGGTTCTTCATCGAAATAGTATATTTCTCCATTGCCTTCAAGGCTGTAAGGCAGATAATAGCTGGGCCGACGCTTGTCAGGTCGAACCCACGTTCCACCAATTTGCATGCGTTCTGGGAGAATAGACATAAGACGGCAATTAACGCGGGATGAGTAACTGGAACGGGAACGGGAAAGCAAGGAGGAAGCAAGCTTGAACATGAGGAAGTCTCGTCAGAAATTGGGAAAGTTTGGCAAGCCTGGGAAATTCATGAGCCAATTCCAACCAGTCACGTTTTCGTTTTTGTTACTAATGGGGAATAGTGTGGCACAATTATCTGCCCAGGAAGGTCACTTATTCGCTCAAGGAGGGCCTGTGAAGCAGTTTTCCAGGACTTATTGTGACTCTTCGTAGATTCTCGCTCACACCTTTTGGGATTTCTACGGACATATGACGGAAAATAATGTTGTATCAACCAGTGGCTGTGCTTTGACTGAGTCGAATGTGTGGCGTATCTCCGTTTAGCTTCGATTCTCTCTCTCATAAATCTCAAAGGATTTGCCTTTTTTGTGACACTAGTGTGGGTCTGACGGTGCTGTGCTACCTTTGGTTCCCAAACTTTCCAAAACAATCTGGATAAGGAAAGTCAAATTCTTCCTTATCAAGGTGGACATCGGCGAAATGTCTTTTGTCATAATAGGAACTCTGTTTCTTGAAATGGCCAGATCCTTTTTTGACTAACTCGCTGTGCTGCTAGACCGTTGATTCTCTGTGCAACGACATCTGTCAAAGTGAACGGATAAACGCATCCTGAAAAGGGTCAAGTCTTTTAGACTGAATATAGTAATATACGCAATGGCTCAACGATTTAAGAGAAAGGACAGATTCAATTTTTTTCAACACGACCAGTAATTACCACTCCAGATCATTCAGCCATGTCTTTCTTCCCTCGACGCCTGCCTGTTCTGCGAGCCCATTTTGAATCATACGACGCTAACACTCGTTCAATTGGCAGATATGCTATCGCCCGAGCATATCTTCTTCGCCAGGTGGAAGAGTATTTGGTAACCACCTCTCTATCTACACTGGCAGATACGGTCTACGTCAAGTAAGATCTTCGTGTATACAATTCTGTAAATGAAACAATTCACAAGTTTATGCTCAGCCCTCCTCATTCGGGGGGAAATCCGCAACTGACCGAGAACGAGGAAGACTTCCACATGGACGTTTCAGCGTATGTTATGAATACGAGTGACCTGGAGCAAAGGCGAAGCCTACTTGCAAGAACTACTGACAGCCAAGGAAACTGGAATGTAGCTAGGTTCAAGAATGAGCCAGTTATCACGAATCACCTTCGTGTTATGGGTCTTGATGGTAGACCTCTGAAGAACACTGATGAGATGCTTCGCGACAGTATAGTCTGGGCTGAACGGGGATATCATGACAAGCATCCTGTTGCCGTGCGTCAGGCGAGAGAACTAAAGAGTCGACTTGCAGACGTCCGAGGTCGGATAAGTGTACTTGAAGCGGTCAACAATTTCCAATCCCGTCAAGATCTCGAAGCGTGTATGATATTATGGAGTGAATTAGAAGACATGAACAAGAAGATCGAACAACAGCTGACCATGCTTGAACGGATCAGGTTGGAATTGGACTATGTGAAGAAACCGATAAGAATGAGGCTGATCGACAAAGGCATCGACATCAGTATGTCTCTTGACTTCCCATGATTGATTGAATAACTCAAGAGCTTAAATGTTCAGAGTCCATTCCGGAATTCAATGTCAACTGAGTCTCACTTCGCGTCATTGAGTTGTTAAAACCAGTGTTAGTGAACATTTAATAGCGCATTGCACCAGGAGAAATAGCTGTCCAATAATACATCAATACAAAGGATAACATTGCAGACTTATTCACAAAAGCTTTGGCAAAGCCCTAATATTTACAATTACGCCAAATGTTTGGGGTTAGCACCACAATTCCATGCAAGGAGGAACCCGCTTCCTCTCAGATAGATTGTTACACTAAGAGTGTCAACCACTGTACCCTTGCACAAGACCAGTATGTTTTATCCACATCCCTTTGTCCCTTTTCAAACAATAGGTATGGATACAAATAAAACTACTTTTTGTCACTTTTACAAGACTAAGAGTGAGTTACTTATATCTACAGCTATGCCAAACACAAAATGACCTGAATGTACCATATTTTATCACTGATCTATTGTGTCTATATGGTCTCAATCTAACAGAAACGAAACATTCTTAGCTGCTTTAAACTGCTTTATAAATTGCTAGTGACACACCATATAATTTACCAGGTCTCAAGTGTTAGACAATTTTCATTCCTTTCTAGTGCTTCTTCACCACTTCTTAGGTGATGTTGCCATCTTGTGCACCATTGGACTTCAATGTAATTCTTCCATCTGCACCTGGTTGATCACCAATAATTCCTGCACTTCAGAGCATAGCATTTCTGTATCTTCCATATAGTGTTGTGACTGCACTTCCTGTAGACTTTAAGCTCTCTTAGCTTCAATCTGATGTTCATCTATTTCTCTAGTTTTCATGATGAATCTACATTGACCGTCACATCATTGTAGTCCTCTTGAACCTTTGCCAGCATCTCTTGCACTCAGATTCATACATATGATATATGTATATTAGTCACTTAGCTACATGTATGTCTTTTTATTTCTTTGTAGGTTTCTCTCATTTCTGCTGGGGATGCCTTCTTCATCACTTCATCTTTGCAGGTTGTGTCTGTATATACACCATCTTCTGGGCCAGAGTGTGATTACACACATACCAGAGAGAGCAAAATGAATTGTCAGACAGGGAGATCATAATACTTCTTCATTGATGGTGTGAGATGTCCTTCTGTAAGAGATCCTGACAGTTTAGTAATGTTCCAAGTAGCCGACAAGTGTAGCATTGCCTTTGCTACGGGTAATTCAAGCAATGTCTTTCCTTCAGTATCCTTGACTGTTCTGTCCCATCCGCAGTCAAGCAACAGCTGGATCCTTGGGATTTGATTGCGACTGGGATATCTATTTTCAACTACCTCATAGAGCGCACTGTGATATATGGACCTTGCTGGATAGTGACTTTCTCTCGCTAATACCAAGTATATTTTTTGGTGGGTGTTATCTAACACACCATTTCAAGCATTCTGATGCAATTGATAAAATGAGACTTTGTGATCCTTGTCATATTGAAGTTATTTTTTATGTTTCAGGGCTAATCCCTCCTCTTATCACGTCATTCAGACATCTACATACCCTCCGAGTCTGCTGTATGAGAAGTAGTTGGAATGCAGTTAAAAACTCTGTTAAATGAAACCGAAAACTGTGGAATCTCCCTCATCCTCAACCATTTCAATTACCACAGTCCAGAACACCTTGCCCCACGGTAATCCACCAGCGTCCGGACCATCCTCGCGTGACTTACGCTGACAGCAAACAAAACGAGTCGGCTGCCCATCGAAGCACTGCTTTAGATCAAAAGATAGGCCACCAGGAAGACGGAATGCCGATGAGGGGTCAAAGTCGAGAAAGCCATAGCACATGTCTGTTGTTAGAATGTCCTGTAGAGCTTGGTTTGTGGTGAATACTGAGGGAAGGGTAAGGAAGACGGACCTCTGGGCCGAATGTAATTTACTGACGGTGCGCAGCACTAGCAAAATACGCATGACGTTGCGATGCAGAGTCGTATGCTGAGCTTTGCTTGTCAGGAGATGGGACATCTCTGCGTGCAAAATGGAGCTGGGAGATGTCATCAGAGATGGGTATTTTAGTTGGAAAGATCGCCTGGGTTGGCGATAAATGGTCGCGAAAGTTGTCGTCATGAGCAACACACGTGTGCACAAGGTGTGGCATCATCGATATAAGCGGTGACAATGCCCATGGGTGCGCCTTCGATGTCAGATCGTGTTCAAATGTCGAATTTATACTACTTCGAGGGTATTAGAAATTACTTGGATTAATCTCCCTTGGTATCCTTACCTCATGTACTGCAACCCCGCCTCACCTCCCCATGGAACCTTTAATGGACGATCAAATGTATTACCAAAAAGTACATCGTCCGCTGAGATACGTTCAAGGAACCTGCCTATAACAGATTTTATTAAGTAGCAGCTGTCAAAATGACGAGGTTTACCTCGAACCTGGATACTCCAGGTCATTCCATTGCGCTCCGGACGTTCGAAGTAGTCATACGCATCTTTTCCTGAGCCGGCGAGGCCTTTAATGCACACAACAATCTCACCCTCATACAGATTAGAAACGAGTGAGAAAGAATTTGTTGTATTGACGAGATGTGTGATCGGAGTGAGTACTGCACCAGTACCAGCGAGAACACGAATACGGGATGACATCAGAAGTTAAGAGAGGGCAACCTGATGAATCGATTGAATAGTTGACAAAGGACGTCAGAGACCAAGTGGTGTAATAGCCTGTGATGGTTTGGCAATAGCAATGATGCTCCAAGTATAAGTATTGAGATGCATATCATCGATATCGACAATTTTTTCAGTATTGTCATCTCTTGTAATGCGCACTATATCGGATTACCGGTAGTCCTTCATCAGATGATAAAATTCTGAAAGGTGATACTACACAATGAACATTGGGCTTTTTACAACATGTTCTGTAACAATAGATTCCTTCGTTACTTCTTCAGTGCCTGTAATGATCGAGCAATAGCAATGACCCTTGAAGTATGAGGTAGTGAGTGGAGATACATTGGATCAGATATTGACAACCTGTTGGAATAAACACTATATCAGGTTGCCGGTAGTCCTTCAGCCGATGGTGAAGTGGTCAAAACGTGACATTACAAAATGAACATTTGGCTTTTTACAACATGCCCTATAACGAGAGACCCTTTCGTTGACTTCTTAGCTTTGTCACGACTGCCAAGACATGTTCATCTTGCAACGATCTGAGCAATGAAGATGTTCCAGAGACAATGCGTGTAGTATAGGTATAGTGTGGCATGTCAATTACAGCTGACAAGTTTAATCTTATGTAATTTTTTGGGAGAAAAATGAAATTACTACTACGACTTGATAAGCTTGATCAAGCTCCATGCCTCCAGGGAGAAAGGGCCTGTTCCTCACTCGACTGACGAAGGAAGATAAGGAAGAAATAGGAAATTATGCAAGGGGTGTAAAACTTCGAACCAAGGATACGCCCTTTGAATTTTTACCGGAGGCTACTTTGCATCTATTTTCGACTGACAAAAGTCTCCGTAGGTCCTGCTTACATAAATGGCATGTGTCCGCAATAAAGAACTGTTGTTACGTACGCCACCGTAAGTGCGCCTGAAGATACACGATAAGATGAAATGATAAGTGTCCAGTGGAAGATGAGAGATAAGTCTTGTTAGAGTTTGACTTATGTGGGCAATACACTGTGTTAATGAATTTGGAATATGGATCGAAATGTCTGATAAATATCAAAGAAGTATACTGACGTACGAAAAGACTAAAATATGAAGCAAAGATAGAAAGAATGCCAGAGAAATTATTGGAAGACAAGGAATGAAACGGGGTGTGGTAAAGGTTTTGGGGATCGGATAGAACTAACAAGTCCATGACAGATATCACTCACTTCACACGTTACACTGCGGACAATACACACAGAGACATATGTATATAAACTACGTACATTTTAATGGGCACTTGGGCATTTGCACTTACAGCACCTTCGAACGAAACATGATGTAATGCAAGTGTAATAGATGGAGGACTTAACGAGTCATAAGACAACTTAGACTTTGGGACAATGGACTAGTAAGATCTGGTAATTAATGATACATAAGTGAATTTATCTGTGCGTAAATAACTATGTTCGTATGTGAGTGCCTCACCTTCAGAGTGGAGCTTGCTGTATCTGAATAACCAATGCAATGTGAATTACGTTTGAGGTAGCTAATCGTTAAATACATATGTACTAAGGTCCATTCCATAAATATTACGAGTAAATCCAGACGATACACATCTGGAATTACTGATAGGTGTCACAATATGCAAAGAAGTTGCCATGTGCAAATACAGTACTCAACTTGTTCTGCTCACCTGCTTGGTGCAGCAAAAAAATCATAGATACATGCAGTATCTACCAAGACTTTCCTGTTCTTTATTTCAGACAAAATTGAGATAGAAAAATGTCAGAAGGAACAATAGTGTGAAATCAGAGGTAGTTATTACCTATCAGGACGTTGTCAGATGGATCAAGATGAAATATACAAATTCTAAGTATACAAAAGATTTCCCTCCAGAAAAATTGACTTAGAATCAACTTTTCAAAACATACAGAGGCAGAAAGCTCGAAAAGGTAGTCATCTTTGAATGCAATGAAAGGGAGCATGAAAAACTAGTGGCCATTGAAGTTTTTAATATGGCTGTGCTAGTGTGATTGTGCATTAGCACTGGCACATCTGCCTTTTTGAGCAGAATTTGAATTTGGACTGTGACCTATTGTGATGGATTTTGCACTTTCCAGTTAAGGGAGTCAAAAAAAAAATCAAACAAATAGGTTTGGATTTATTTTTTTGATGGCTAGTGAGCTAAACTGACTAATGGCTGACTAATACTTTATATAAGGCAATCAGATCATTTGAGAGTCTGATTATGGGACTCTGTCAGGTTCTACTAACCTAGAGGCTCACTCTATTGAGCAGAAACCTACTAGTTGAGTCTTGCCAAAAGAGGGACTCACACAGAAGCTCAAAAGAGTTGCACCAGGAAACTAGCACAGGGAGAAGAGTAAAGAGAGAGGGAAAAGGAACTGAATCAAGTAAGTGAGGGAGATGGAGAGGAAATAAAAAAATTGGAGATGTACTTAAAGGCAGAAAAAGAAAAATAGTAATAACAAAGAGGAGCAAAATGAGTAGGGAAATAACAGAGTGGAGATAAAGAGGAAAGAGTTGAGACAGAGTGGAGGAGAAGTAGAAATTAGATTGGAGATAAAATGGAGGGGAGAAATGAAATGAGGAGGTGAAATAGAGTAGGAATAGAAAAGAAATTAGTATATCAAAACTAGACAAAACTGGTGCAATATCAAGACTACTGTACTGATTACTGAGTACCTTCTCTAAGTACCTATGGAGTGTCTTGGGCATTAGGAGTGATTGTGTGTTAGAGATGATTAAGCATCAGCAAGATTGGGTGGTGGGACAATTGCTGTAAGGGTGACCTCTAGAGGCTGTAGGTCAGTTACACAGCTGGCAGAGAGAGATCCAAAGTATATTAGAATATATACTAACAATATTATAATAATCACTTACCTTGCAGAGAGAGATCCAGAGAGAACAAGTTTAAGAATTTCATATGCCAAGACTGATGTTTTGGGGGCCTCTGAAGCATGAAAAGTAACTGTACAGTACAACAAAACATTTTTATTGTAAGTTCTTATTTTTTCTTTTGCAGCCAACCAATGTTCTTTATTCTTTGATATTTAAATTATTACTTGTTTGAGCATCCACTTAGAGTTCAGCAGTCAAATATGATACAAGTCATAGCAGGTTTTTGTATGGTTGAAGTATTATCAAGCTAATTGAAAGGGTTAAATTGAGTCTAAGCATTCATAGTAGGTGTGAATGGCCTTGTTGCATGAAATAATCATGTGTTTGTATTAACATATAGATTATCTTCTTGTTTTGACCCAAATTTATATTATGACTCTATTTAACTGCTTAAATAGTGGATACATAACTCTCTCACTTTTTCTTCCTCAACTCAATCTCTGCTATTACCAAGAGCATCAAAATATCCTAGCTTTTGAAACTTTTTATAGCATACTTGAACCTCTATTAAAGCAGCCTTATACTATAGCACAAAAATCTCTATACTAGAACAATCACTTTTAACACTGCCACACAACATTATTCCAAATAGTTGCTTATAACTCTCACCTTGCTACACAATTAATTATGCTACCTGAAACACTTGCTAGTATATAAAGAAGACCTTTCCATAGTTAATCAGTAATCTCAATACTAATTAGTTTATATAGTTCAATTTTTCAACTTTTTATTCTTTTTGTCTTTTTTAATTTATTTTTTGTCTTTATTTTCCATCTCTATCTCTATTTTGTCTTAATCTTTTTAAATGGTCTCATTTTTAACTTCATCATCATATTTTAACTCTGACTCTTTTGAATCAGTTTTAACTTTGTTTTATTTAATTCTATTTTTTCTACCTGATTCTTGTTTTTGTTAAGATGTTTAGTTTCACAGACTACAAAATAGGGGCTAATTATGTATTTGCAGCTGCATCCCTCTTTGAAATGTTTTTTTTTGTCATTTTTTGTTTTATCTTGATTACCTTCTAATTTTTTCTATCCTTTCTCTACTATCTTATATCATTTTTTTCTCCTTTCATTGTAACTCCTGTTTTTTTTCTATAATTCTTTCACTTTCTTCATTATCTCCCTTTTTGTTTTATTTTATCTGCTCTTTCTCCTTCTATGTCTTATTATTCGATTTTATAATTAAATTTCTTTCAACTTTCATTTCTTCATTTTTTATTTATTTTCTTCCATTTAAACTCCTTTCTTTTATGCTAATTCCAGTTTCTCCTTATATTCTTTCTGATTTTTACTTTGTGTGCTTACACTTCCTCAATGCTGCTTTTATTTAGTGTTTCCTCAGTGTATACTTTTAGTTCTCAACTATAACTAGTAACTTTCTTCTCAATAGACTGAGCCTTTAAATTAATAAAACTTGATAAATTCCTCATCAAGTCTATTAATATTCTATTTAGAAATCCTTCTTTGTTATGAAGCATATCTTTACTTTTATTAAATTCTTTGTTGCCTGCCTTACTCTCTATGTTCATCACTTCAATATTCATTTTCTCTACTTTATCTTCTTTTTCATATTCTTCTGCATATATATATTTTTTGTTGTTACTATTTTCTAAGAAATTGCTTTTGTTTTTTTCTCAATTATTTATATGTATAGCATCTTCCTCATAGTAATTATAAAGTCCATTATTATAATTTACACTATTATTGATATTTCCCATAGAATATACAAAAAAGTCAGATACAAGCTGTGAGCTTCCCAAATGATTAGTGATATTTTTTTTTTAAAAATCTTTATGCTAATAATGCCCAAAAGTTAGTAAGTGCCAGCAATGGTAATGTTGACTCAGTGGTAATAATAAAGGGTTAGCATTTGAGTTTACTAATAAAAGTACTGAGCAAGTTCTAAAAACTCATTAAGAAGAAATAATAAATAAGTGCTGTAAGAAGTAGATGCTTGTTAGGTCTCACTGATTTGGGGGCTCACTCTATTAAGTAGAAACCTACTAGTTGGCTCTTGCTGAAAAAGGAGACTCATGTAGAAGTTAGGAGTTAGTACTAAGATTAGGCACCAAGAAGAGTGTGAGGGATAGAAGAGATAAGCAAACTGTAAAAAAAATAAGGAGTAGAAAAAAATGAAAAAAAGTTGGGAAATCAAAGAAGGAATATGGTAGGTAAAATATGAATAAGTAGGTGGAAAAATAAAGTTGAGATGGAGATGTAGAGTTAAAATAGAGATAGGAATTAAGCAAAAAAGATGAAAAGAGAATTGAAGAAAAAAAAGAAAATAAAATAGGAGGAAATGGGCTAAGAATAGAATAGGAGGAAGAGAGGTCAGTGAAATAATAGAGTAATATTAGAGGAGGAAAACTAACAAGATTGAGAGATTAGAGCTAAGTTAAGTCAAGAAAAAAAAACAGAAAAAAGAAAGAATTAGAAAAAATAGAGATGAAAATTGTCACAACTCCTTCCAGAGTCCTCCGGAACAACCCCGGAACTCCACCTGGGACCCTCTTTGTTAACCCCACAACATGCCCTGCCCCTGCAACCACCGATGCTGCCATTAACTCACATCACAACCGCCATCAGCCAACCTCCCAGGAACCCTGCATCACAGACCCCAGGATTGACCACCATCAACCGCCAGATCATGCTACCTACTTCCGACCATCACACATCACAATCCCCTGCACCAATTGATCACACACCCCACACACGCGATCCAAGTATACAGTCCTGGCCCATTACTCAATGCCTTCCGGAAACCATCCCAGACACCCCGGAACTCCAAGACCTAACCCCGTAGTACTTATAGCATAGTTCACCACTATATTCAGTTAGTCTTGATATTACCTAAATTGTTGCATGCCCTTTTGCTTGACTGGTATGCACTAACTGGCATGCTTTGACTGGCATGCTTGAATAATCATGTGCTCTAAGTTTGGTACACACTTTGCAACTCTTAATTTGCTAACTGGGTCTTGTCTTAGAACCTCCGGTTCCGACTCAACCCCTGCCAACTCCCAGCCCCCACAAAACACCCAAAACCCTGGATCAAGTTCCATTCCCCCAGGACTACCCCCCCTTATCCACGTCTTGAACCCCAGAGCCTTAACCCTGGAGTTCCAGACACCTGGGTATTTGTAGATCAAGTCCACCTTATAAGGGCATTGCTTTCCCAGAAAGCCCCCGACTCAGCGGAACCTGATATAATATTAAGACTCCCTCCTTACACCGTTCTTGATGGCTACATATACTCACACCTACTATCTCATGGGCTACCAGACTGACCCTTATGGGCATCCAGTCCCAGATCATTACTCCGTGCAGACTCCCTGCCCCACCTACCCAACCCTTCTGTACAAACCACAATACCTCCACCACCACTGGGCCCCTAACCCATCCCTCTATGATCTGGGGCCCTTGGTCAGCTGGGCCCCCCTGCCCAACCTAGCCATGGCACAACTGGTGGAGGCCCCTTCATACCAGAGCTTCCCCGGGGGCCTGCCAGAGACCCCACCAGTTCCTAGCAGACCTTGCCCGGTACCCCCCAGCAAGGGCCCCTTTACACCCACCCCCTATTACAGCTACCAGCACCCCGCTTCCCAACCTCGGGGGCCTCCTAACCACGAATACCCCCCTTGACATTATTCAACTGCTGCTCCACCCACTAGGACCCCTCCCTCACCCGTAGGACGATGACACCTCAAGGAGTACAAATGGCAACAGGATAAAGTACTATGCTCACTCCAGATCTTGCCGGAGGATTTTGCAAGGTGGGCAAGGGCATTACTCACAGATTTCGGACACAATGACTTTGTAAGCACTCTGGAGGAATGGGCCCATTGCTTGGTCAAATTCGGGGATCACCTCACATGAGAAGAACTCCCAGAACAGACTATAGTAATGTATCGGCGCAATATGATCCTCCGTGAAGAGTTGCATCAACTACTTGACAAAGTCCATGTGTCTCCCTCTTTCCGACCCCTCAACGACCCCGCAGATCCAGGTTGCTCAATTCACATCCAACGGGAACCCCTGGAACCGGCCCTAGCAGCCCCCACTGCCCCCACTCCGGGGCAATGACAAAGAGAAGAATGACAAAATGCCTTGGCTATACTGCAGTCCCTCAACCCAGCAGGAGGACTATTCAATTAGCCCGCCACCTGCACGGTAGGTTTGTTGACTCGCCATAGGGCTAACTCCATCCCTAGCACTTTCGAGACCTGGGGACAGCCCCAAAGACCCCTGGAGCCGCTCCTGCAAATGGACAACACCCAACCCCCACCCCCAGCAAGCCCTGGTAGACCCCAGGCGGATACCACTAGCATGGACAACATGCTGTGCTACATCAACAAGCCCGCGCATGGCAACAATGAAGAACCCTCCACACTTGTGCCCACAACTGTCCCGGCACAGCCCCCTGTGTCTGCCTCAGCCTCTCTGGAAACCAGCTTCTGCTGCGACCCGCTGCCTCACTTTGACCTGTGGAACCCTCCTCGACCTCCGGTGCAAGTGTGACTCTCCCAGACCAAATGTCCTCCGTGTGACTTGGCACCCAACTGTCAGGGGACTCCTCATTTCCTTCCTTCCCTTCTTCTTTCACTTCTTATTCCTTCACTCTCCTTTCA
>QLON01002135.1:0-21287 GCA_003313675.1 Termitomyces heimii | reverse complement strand
AAGTACTATATATATCTCAAATAATAAATCATTAATAATAATTATTTTAGAGCAAGTTCACCAAGTGGTGGGGCATTTTAGAAGATTACTATGCATATTAATGTATATATATTGATAATATTAGTGGCCAAAAATGACCACTAAGGTATTAAAATTTTGCTCAATGTATAAGCAGTGTTAAAAATAAAAAATACCAAATGTACATATTTGAGAAAAACTGCACTCATTACTAGTATTGATTAAGCCATAGAATTTAATTAGCATAGACTTTGTTAGTTTATTTTCAGAATATTAAAGCTATAACTATCTATAAGTAGTAATTTGTAGAATAATCAGCATAGTTTATTTAATTCTAATAATAACTAAAGTAATAGTAAAAAAGCTATTATAGTTGTATTTTTGGAATATTGTAAGGCTATATGGCCTATTTAGCCTTATAATAAGCAATGAAAATGCAAAGTTTACCTCTAAATAATAAAAGAAATTTTATAAATTGCTAAAAGCTAAATTATTTATATTAATATCATTTCATTTATATATATATGAGTAATCAAGAAAGAAAATTGCACTATTATGCAAATATTGCAGATAGTAGTATGCTCTAATTAAAGAGACTGAATTAATAAGGTACTCTTAACTAAAATTGCAATAAATATAAGTATATCAAAAATAATAGAGTATGCTCTATTTAAGCTCAATAATAGTTATATGCTATCAATAATGTAAGAATTGTGCAATAATAGAGTAGTCTATTGAGGTATACAAGGATTGGCATAAAAAGCACTAAAGCACCATATAAATGCCTATAACTCTATAATTACTAATTATATAGTTTAAATAAAAATACTAATAAGCAATATAGTGAAAGACTGATAATTAGGCTAAATAGCTTAGTATACTTGTTGATGCAGAATCTGAGTTTGCTAAAGGGCAAGGCACAGAAATTATGCCCAAAATAGATGAAACTATATAAGATTCTAAAGGTAGAATAGGATACATTCAATTATATATTAAAATTACCTGTTGCCTTATAATGGCAGTAGATTGTATTAAAATTTTATATGTTACTATTGCAATCATATTAGGCAAGCAATAATGTGCTTTTTCCAAATTAAGTGATATTAGCACTATATAACTCTAGAGTAAACAATCACTAAAAATAATCTATAGACAAGATTATTAACTATAGATGAGCCAATAAAATATAGCTTGAACTAGAGGTTTAATAAAACTTAAGTAATATAATACAGTAGCCTTTGGCTCACTACAAAGAGCTATATACTTTGAATCAGTATTTAAAGTTATAAGAGGTGCAGTAGCTGAGAAAACTAGCTAACTATGTCAAGAATGTGGAGAAATAATAGAATGTACAAGTTGATGCATTATTATAGTGGACTTAACTAAATTGTTTATGAGTAGCTAATACTATATAATGAAGTTATATGCTAAAAGAGCATGAGTCTGCATATAAACATTGTTAAGTAATAAATAATATCTACATGAGAACATGTACTTATTAAGTGATAGCTATTATATACAGATAACTATTACTATAAAAGATTATTGATAAGCAGCTTGACTTAGTTAAAGAAATTTTTTCTTTCTTTATTTGCATTAGCATGCTAGTAATTAATAGTATTTATTGTATATAACCTTATTTAATTAAACTGTTTCAGGCTCAAGTAGCTTTAAAAGAGGGAGGCTTATAAAAAGTCATCTTTATTTACAATTACAACTCCTACTAAGAAAAAGTAAAGCTCTATCAGAGACTTTTCATTATGCAACCTAATAAATTAGGCCTATACAAGATTTATATATTTAAATAAGGCTTAAACTAATAATGATGGTTTAGAATATAGTAATGAAGAGGCAAGGGCCTCTACTTATAAGAAGTGTTTAAGAGCAAATATTTATGCAGCAATAGTAGTACTAAACAATGCAGCTAATATATGCTATGCAGCCTCACAGAGTGAATAAGTCTATAAATGTGGATAATGGGACTTATAAAGACTATAATCCTTATAAAATGCTATAGTAGGAAGTAGTATATAGTAGATACTATAAATTTACATAATATGAAAAATAGAGAGGCTATTACAAGCCTTCTTTAAAAGTAACAGTAGTTGAGAGATTATTACTGAAATTGCTACAGAAGATACAGCTCACTCAAAAAAGCAGTGATGCTGTAAATATAGTATTATATCCTAGATATGCCAAAGCATAATAAAGAAAAAGAAAAGGCTAAAGAGCCTATATTAATTAATAATTAGTATTTTGCAGGAGTACTGCAATAGCTTAAAGGCATTAAGCATTTAATGCCTATAAATGCAGGATTCTTATAGAATTCATTGGCAGTTTTTACTATAACAAAGGTTTTTAATGATATTAAAAGCTTACTTAAAAAAGCAATACTAATTGTCTCTTATTTAGATTAAAAGAAGAACCAAGAGAAAGACTATTTTTTTCTATAAACAGAGCTATAATAGCTTTAGCAAGAGAAGCAAAAGGCAAATTAGCCTTCTTTATATATAGAAACCTTTGCCAAATAGCAAAAATACTCTTTTATCCTACTATTAAGTATTGTTTGAAGGTGTAGTAATGCAAGCATTATTAAAAGCTTCTGATAAGTTGTAAGGGGCCTTGATTCAGCTACTTAATGAGCTAATAATAGCTGAAGATATAAGGATAAGAGCATCACAATTAATAGCTTAAACAATAATATTAGCTAAGTTAGTAATAAGGAATATTAATTTGATAAAACTTCTTAGTCTTTTAAAGAATGCATTAATGCTACAATACTGCAATTTGCTTACTAATAACTATACTGACTCTCCCCAAGTTACTACTAGTTATAGTAGCTATAAATAATATATGCATAAAATAGCAGTTATATAATAATAATAGTATTAATATGCTTTATTTTATTATATTATAATTGTGTTTTTTATGCACATAATGCATATATAAATAGTTATTATGTAATTGCTTAGCAATTAGCTAAGCAGTCTTAATCTTATCTTAAATGTATAAATAAGAAATCTAATTTTTGAATATATTTTATATTGTGCACTAATACATATTAAGCTCATAACTTTATTATATTTTTTTAAAGAATCCAACTAGATTACTAGCTTATAGCACTTAGTACTTGGCTTCTCTGCTTTGCAATCAAACTTCTTAATTTCTAAACTTTGCATATAGATACACATAATAGACTTTTGAATTAGAAAGAAGATTTATTAATGCAATAATATTAAGTAATATACTTGACAGACTAAAAGATGCTCCTAAAGCATTGAAAGATATTAGGCAACTACTAGTAATAGCAATACTAAAGTATTAATCTCTACTCAAATGAAGCAATAAAATGGCTAAATACTTGCACTTAGAAAAGTATAGAATGCCTAGAGGATTATTTATAGTATAATTAAGAAATATTGTCTAGTCAAGATAGTTTGCTAAGCAGTTGCAAGTAGTGATAGAGTTATTACTGTGCATTTAAATTTCTTTAATGTAGCTGCAAGTATTAACAAATGTTGCATTACTTAAGAAGCATTTTAAGAATATAACACAATTTACTAAACTGATTCTAAAAATAATACTAGGATAAAGTATGCCATTTTAAGCTATTTAACCTATATAAGAAAAATTGGAGGTGAGTCAAGCCTCAATTGATACTATTCAATATAGAACTGAATATACAAAGTTATATTTGTTCTTGGAAAAGATTGAAGAAGTTAAAAAAGCTAGTATAAATAAAGAGCAAATGCCTAAAGCAAAAAAAGTGAATAATATAGTATTAAGAAAATTAGCACAAGAAAATAGAGATGACAGTGTTTATGAAGATGTATTGTTTAACAAAGATAAGAGATCAAAAGCATGATTAATACTAAGAGCTTATATTACAACTTTATCACACTCTCTTAGGCAGAATTACACTAATTTTCAACTTTCTTCTTTTCCAATATCTAACCATTACTGATCCAATCACTGGGCTTTCCCAAAGCTACCACTCCTTGACAACTTAACTATACTCAACTCCTCTAATAAAGTAAAATCACTCCAAACACTAGATAAATACTATTTTATAGAATCACTTCTATACAATTATTCTGCTATTCAATCATACCAAGACTTGATCTCCTTCAGTGCATAATCACTCCCAAAGTCTGAAAAATTCTATAGGTACTTAAGCAGTAGCCCTATAGTCAGTATAATAATTTTGATATTGCTTTGCCCACACTTCTTTAGGTTTTCCATTTATTCTTAGTTTTTTCCATATCTTTACATTTATCTATTTTATTTTGTCTCTTTTCTGAATCTATCTTATCTTTCTCTTTAAGTTCTTTTCCATCTTCACTTTATATCATTTATTGCATCCATCTTCATCTCTATCTGCCCTAATTTCTTTTCTCTCTCATTTTTTCTTTTCTTTAACTTGATTTAGCTCTAACTTCCAACTTCTTCAAGTTTTTTCCCTCTCAATTCCACTTTATTATTTTACCATTTCCTCTTTTTCCTATTTCACTTTTCATCTATTTCTTTCTATTTTATCTGCCTCTTTTTCTTCTCTAATCTAATCTTCTTTCTTCTTTTACTTAATTCTTACTTCCATCTTGATTGCACTTCTTTATTTAAATTTTATTTCTCTATTCTACTTACTCTTATTTTATCTACTATACTTCTTCTCTGATTTTATCCATTCTTCTTATCTTCTTTTCTATAATCTCCACATTATACATAGTTTTATTATTTTCTTTAATCTTTACAATCTCTTGGAAGCCTAACTTTAGTGGCAACTTTGAATCTCTATGTATATCTTTCTTTTCAGTAAGAGATAATTAGTAAGTTGCTACTTAATAAAGTGAGCCCCTAGATTAGCAAAACCTGATAGTTTAGCTATAAATTATACTAAATAAGTATTTAGTAGTAAAAGCAATAACTTATTAGTGCCTACTAATTTATGAGCTTAAACACTTGAAAATGATGGCCTAACAAGGCTAAAAAATTCCAGATAAAGAGTTTATAAAGTATATAAAACTTTATGCATAAGTATTTGAGTTAGAGATCTAGTAGTATATATAGTACAAGTAAGTATAAAGATCTGCAGAATCTATAGTAACTTTAACTAGTATAGCTGAATATAAGCAGATTTGAAATCAGAAAGCCTTTGCTATTAGTCAGGCTATTAGTCAATTAAATGCATTTAAACAGACAGATAAGTTTTAAAAGAATTTTGTAAAAAAGCAGGCAGCAGCTTAATAATAGCATATATTATTAAATTTAATATCACTACTATTTTTGATAGTAAAAATAATAATATCTATACTACTCTTTAAGCAGATTACTCAAGTAAAAGAGGAGTCTAGAGTCTTATTCACTAAGCTAAGAGTATGCAAAGAGTGGTAGAATCTTATAGAGAGTGCTAATAATAGTATTATAGACTAACAGAGTTAACTATTAGAAAATACATAATGTAGATATGGCTATAAGTGAAGAGTTGTTAATTAATAACTAAAAAGTAATGTTTAAAGAAATACATAGTGTTACTCATGTAAATAAAATGAAACAATAATAATATGCATTATAAAATAAAATATAGTAGTAGCAAGTATAAAAACAGCCTAGTATAAGAACTAGAATTGCAGGGCTTAAGAAGAAAAGAAGACTAAGTGTACAAATAGCACTTAAGCAGTTGCTGTGGAAGACATAATATAACTGGTTCATTAATTAGCAAGAATATAGTAGAAGTGTGTGTAAGGCACAATTAACTAATAATAATGGATATTTAGAAAAGAATGCTAGAAATGAATCAGGTAGCCAAGAACTACTGATTTAATATGTATAATCATCTCAACTGACTAGTTAATAATGCACTGAGCATGAGATTTAAATTTTTAGAAAAAGTAAAAGCTTATAAAAGCAATAAAAAATATATTAAAGCCTACACTAATAAATATTAGTTTTTCTAATTAGAAGATTGAGCAATAGATGTATGCTACTATTTGGTAGCATGTTATTATAGAAATCCAGAAATAAACTATTAGTAAGTCTTTGTACTTATAGAGTTTCTTCAAGAAAAAGCAAAGCTATAGTATCATCATTATATATTATATATCAATTGTATAGTTAAACATTGAACATTTAAAAACATTTTAAAAGAACTGTATAATTAATTTATCAGTTTATTCATCATGCAAAATGCCTGAGAGGCATTCAGAAATGCTATATATAAAGACAATATGAAAGTACAAAAGTATAATAATATACTATTGAAGCATATACAGAATATAGTGATATATTCCAATTCATATATGATTTGCAAGGTATTTATAGATGGCTTACTATTTAAAATGTAAAAGTCATTATTTAGAGATAATAATTTATCTTTAAAAATAAATTCTATTAAGGAATTTTTTATTTATGCAATCTTATACAAGCAAGCAGCTTATATAGTAAGTTATTATAAATAATATAGTAGCCATTTATATATTTAGCCAAGAAGACTAATAAAAGTCAGTACTTTCTGAGTAAAAAAGTTCAAAATAGACTATAACTATAATTTACAATTTGTAATGCAATAAATAATAGCTATAGTATTATATCTAGCAAAGAAAGCCATGTGAATTAAGCTGGCAGTTAAGCTAGTAATATTCAAGGAGCAAAAGCAATGAGCAGTAATGCTCAGGCAGAGTTTTAAGCCTTAAGGTAGACTTAATAAGCTAGTGGAAGCTATATAAGCTTAGGAAAAATGCTTTAATTGTAATAATATAAATTATTAGTTGAACTAATATTTTTATAAGCTGAAAAAAGCATATATATGAGCTATATACACTGCAGCAAATAATTCAGATTGTGAATTTAAGAGTAAAAGTGAAAAAGAGGCAGAATAACTTTAAGATACTATAGAGGTGGAAGAGGATAATGATAAAGCTAGCATCTTAATCAATGAAGAAGAATATATCATAGTAGGCATATATAATAATAACTATTATAGTCAGAATAGTAACTTAAAGCATTTAATAGCTATGACTGAAGTTTTTGAGAAAGAGTAAACTATTAGCAATTATTAGATTAAGATGTGCAAGATGCACCTATACAAAGCATTAAAGAAGTTAAATAGACTAAAGCAGGCAGAGAAACTATGCCTGGACTTTATAAGACTCAGAAAGTACTACTATAAGGCTGACACTCCAATTTGTCCATGTGCACAAGATATATATATATATAAACTGTAGAAGCCACTGATGCTTTAATTAAAAATAGTTAGTAGCCACTTAATGATTTAATATAGAATAAATGTTAAAGTGATCATTTTAGAGTTAAAAATAGTTAGGTTAAATATTCTGAAGTTACATAACTATCACATGTAATTTTATAGTATAATACTATTATGCAGATATTATGCAATGTAACTAATGTGACTGATATTACAATTATGATTATGAGTTATATAATTACTAAATTATAAAGGCATGTAAATTAAGTTACTTTTGCTCTTAAAAGTCTTTATTAAAAGTAATTCATTTCTTAAAAATACAAGTTAAAAATAAACCTTACATATACATATAAGCAAGTTTATATAAAGACTATGAATATTCTAAGAATATTATTTTCTGTTATAACTCCACCACACTTTCTGAGTAGAACTACACTATCTCTCCACTTTTATCTTTTTCTATATTAATATATCTGTCTTAACAATGAGATAAGATAAAGCTATTAATTATCAAAAAGTCTGAATAAAACAGACTTTTGCTGAAAACTGTGGGCAAATGACATAGCCAGAACCACCTGAAAAAGCCCTCTCTATATCATGTTAGATTAGCCTTATTAGTGGCCTAAGTGTTGAGAAATTAGCTTATTAGTATTTTGATCTTATGCATACTCAAATCAATCATGTAACTATAATCAGGTGACATGTGCATCCAAATTAGTCATGTGATCATGATCATGTGACTATGCTCAGGTTTTCGGAGATCAGGTGACTTATCTTAAGGAAAGCATCACACTCTAACAATAAAAATGGGCATATTTCAGTAAGACTACATATGAGCCTCTACATATTGGGTATTATTTTGATTGCCTGATAAATCTGCACACAATGGAAGCTGTCCAAAGGCATTTTATAGTGAACTGATAGAGGGATCAGCAATTTGATGGGAAAAGCTAAATTTAATTATTGAGGAAAATTGAGCAAATGTCAATAAAATGCTTATATCTTGACAGAAAGGCTACCAAACTCTATTGTATTTGGTATTTCAGGAAATGTCTGATCAATTTGCACCAGATGAAAAAAATTTAGATACATTTGAAGTAGAATTGAAGGAGATATTAATAATTTATGGAATTAGAGCACTAAAAATATGGAGGACGCTCTTTTAGCCAGGAAAATTTATACCAAGTCTCTTGGAACTAGAAAATGGAGGCCCAATAACTGAAAAATGACTCAGGAGAACTAAAAAATGTCATACATTACAAGGAGGAGAAATAGTATAAATAGAGGGAAATTCTGTGACATTTAGCAAGTTGCTGATTGTTCATGCTTAAAATCTTCAGGAAGTGGATATCTTGGGCCCAAGGCAATAGTATACTTCAGGTCAATAGTTTGATATGCTTTTTGGACCTTCTTTCAGTGTGACTAAGGTTGCATTAACTGAAAACTTAATAAACTCTATTACTCATTTATATATTTTATAAAAGTACTTTGTGAAATATAATTTAACCCCAGAACTTAGTGAAAGCTAGTTTATTTGTGATTGCCTCTATTCAAACTAATCTAAATAACCAAATTTTGCATCAATATCTTACATTACTGATTCAATTACTAAGATCATCAAACTTTTTTAAATAGCATGATAGAATATAATGCAACTATAAACTTTATACAAACTTCAGCACTCCAAAACTGTCATCAAATTACTTCCAATATTTTAAACTACTGCTTGCACAATTATTCTGCAAAACTTGTGTTAGAACCTTATAATTCAAGATCTAAAAATAATCATAAGTATATTCTACAGTACTTTAGTTATATGTATAGAGCTGTCAATATAAAGTTATGCACCCTTAGTCTTATATGGTTGACTAAGGGTTGTTTTTATTGATACATCTATTTCAACAATGAGACAAGATAAAGCTATTGATTATCAAAAAGTCTGAATAAAACAGACTTCTGCTGAAAACTGTAGACAAATAATATAGCCAAAACTACTTTAAAAAGCCCTCTCATTATTATGTTAGATTAGCCTTATCAATGGCCTAGATATTGAGAAATTAGCTTATCAGTATTTTAATCTAATATACACCTAAATCAATCATGTGATTATGCTTAGGTTTCTAGAGATCAGGTGACTTATTTTAAGGAAAGCATCACACTTTATTAATAAAATAAGTATATCTTAGTGAGAATACATGTGAATTCCTATATATTAGGTATTGTTATAATTGCCTAATCAATTCACACACAATAAAAGTTGTCTGAGGACATTCCATGGTGAATTGATGATAGAGGGATCAGCAATTTGATGAGAAAAGCTAAATTTAGTTGTTGAGGAAAATTAAGCAGACTTTGGTAAAATGCTTATATCTCAACATAAAGATAATCAAACCCTATTGTGTTTAGTATTGTTGAAAAGGTCTAATAAATCTGCACCTGATGAAAAAGGTTTGGAGGCATTTATAGAAGGACTAAGGGAGATATTAATGTTTTACAGAACTAGAGCACTGAAAATTTTAAAAAAGTCTCTTTTAGCCAGGAAAATTTATACCAAGTCTCTTAGGACCAAAAAATAGAGGCCCAATAGCTAGAAGATGGCCCAGAATAACTGTAAATGTCATATACATCACAAAAAGAGGGAATAACATAAATAGAGGGGGATTCTGTAACATTCAGCAAGTTGCTAATTGCTTATACTCAGAATTCCCAAGGAGTGAATATCTTAGGCCCAAAGCAATAGTATACTTTAAATTAATAGTTTGATATGCTTTTTTGACCTTCTTTTGATATGACTAAGGTTGAATTGACTGAAAACCAATAAAATCTATTACCCACCTATATATTTCATAAAAGTACTTTATAAAGTGTAATTTAGCTCCAGAACTTAGTGAAAGCTGGTTCATTTGTGATTGCCTCTATTCAGACAGACTAATCCAAATAAACTAATCTTGTATCACTATGCTGAGTCTGTATATATATATATAAGTAAGATAATGGAAGCATTATTTATTGAATATGTGGTATATAAGTGATGAAGTGACTAGGTGGCCACCAATGTGACATGTGTAATGTGTGAATTGAGGAAGTGGTGATATCTTAATTGATGGTGTCCTGATATGACATGCTAACACTTCTCCTTACTAGAAACTTTGATATAATTTGTATTTCCTCCTTACTTAAATTATAATGTGCTTATTAAAGTCTAAGTAGAGCATATAGTTATATAAATAGAGTGGCAAGGGCTTTTGTGAAAAGATCTGCAATATTATTTTTTGCATTGATGTAACATATGCATATTTTATCTGCTTGAATACATTTGCATAAGAAATAATATTTAATGTCCATATGTTTCATATATGTATATAGTATAAAGTCTTTGAATAGATTTATAACTACATTTTTGTCATATAAAATTGGAGTTAGTTTGTTAGTTGTGTTATATCCTATCCTTTTGAGTAATGTGCATAACCATATACATTCTTGAGCACTCTCAAATGCAGCTATATATTTAACTTTGTATGATGAGGCTGCAATAAATCTCTGCTTACATGCTATTCATGAGATAACTCCTAATCCCAAGCTCTATATGTAGCTTTTAACACTGTGCCAAGTGTTTAAGTAGTTGGCTCAGTCAGAATCAGTGAATTTAGTAAGGTTTATAGGCTTATCTTTTTTGCCCAGTGTAAGCTTTAAGTTCTATATATCTTTGAAGTATTTTGCAAGCCTGATAGCAGCTCTTTAATGTATGCAGGTATATGAGTTGATGTACTAAGTTAGCTATTGGACTGCATAGGCAATGTCTGGTTTAGTGGAGATAGCAATATAGAGAAGGCAGCCAATGAAGACTTAATATAGCATCCTTATTAGGGCATAGATTTCTTCTTAAAAAAGCATGGATCTATTTATTCTGCAAAGCTTGAAGCTGAGTTTCATGGAAAGGAAGAGTGGTGTAACATTGAACCACTTAAATTGGGAGATAAGTGTGATCTAAGAGAGCTTCACAGTGTAGTTTTTTTAGTTCCATTTAATTGCAATTTTAATAATAAATTTTGGTAGGCCAAGATCTAATATAGTTGATACTGATTATAGTTGGTCTTTGAATTGCTCATCCTTGGATCTGCTGCTTGCAATTGAGAGGAAGTCCTTGACATAGACTGCAACTATTACAATGTCTTTATTACTTTTGCAATAATAAATATATAATTTACATAACAGTTGTATAAACTCTCAGGAGATTATATTGCTATTGAGGGTGTGATGCTATATTTAGCCAGCCTGCTTCATGCTATAGAATCTGCATAGTAAGCATCATACCTAGTCCTTCTTTCCTAGTTCTTTGAAGTTTTCAGGTTGAGCTATATATTGAATTTTCTTTTTAGGAAGAAGTTCATAGAGAAACACTATTTTGATGTCCACTTGAGTTGCATCTCATCCTTGTGCAGCAGCAAGATGGAGAAGTACATGCTATGATTCTATGCACATAGTTGGCAAGATTATTATTATATAATCTTATCCATAAATTAGCTTATATTTCTTGAAGACTAGATAAACTTTAAAGTATACTGCCCTATTATTTTTATTATGTTTAACCTTAGATACTGGTCATCCTTTTCAAATTTTATATCCTACTGATACCTAGTCACATGGCATGAGTTTGTGTATCTCTATTTTCTTGAGAGACTTTAACTCTTAACAGTATTTTACTTCTCATTCTTTTGCATAGGCAGATTCTATTACTTTACACCATATTTGAGGCTCATCCCTGAGATCAATTAGAGCTGAGTCATTTAAAAACTCTGCCACTGTGAGTAGGCATTCAATTATGGCTTCTGAGGCTAGATTGGCAATGCCAGAAATGACATCAATGTTTGCTCCTGCAATCTCAGGATTTAAGAGCATTTAAGCATGCTTTTAAGCAGTGTTATTATTTTATTGTCTCTTTGCCCTTGTAGTCTATAGTCAATTACTTGCATTATAAAACTCTTAAATAGCCATCTCAACTTGAGTGATTGGTGGATTATCTAGTTTAGCCTTAGTGGTAGAGATTGGGATCTTATTAGATTGACAAAGCACAGCAGATATTAATTTAGAGTCTGGTGGATTGGTTGTGAATTTTGGTTCATAGTTAAGAATAGATGCAGTAAGTAGTGCTTTAATAATGTCATCCTTATTATCAGTGCTAAACAGGGCATTTAATAATGTTTTCTTGACTCCAACAATTGATGTTAGCTTGCTTGCTATTGTGAATATGCTAAATATGATGGATGCTAATTTTTTGGTCATTGTGGAGATTGGAGTTGTGTCATGGCATTTAAGAAATTGAATATGGTATAATTCATAGATCTTTTGGGTTCTGAGTCATAGCATTTATAGCTTTTTGAGTTTTATATATAGCTGATGAAAATACATTCTACTAATTGAGCATTGATTTTTAAATTATATTGGCCTTATATGAGGATAAATGCATAGCATCTGATTTTCCACATATAAGTGTAGTTAAGAGCACATTTATACTACAGCTTAAAGGGTGTTTTGCCATTTAGTGATTTAGTAACTGTCTTTGCATGTAAGTGCATAGCTATTAGATAAAATTTATCTTATAAAGACTTAAGGCATTTAGTAGTGAGTCTCATTGTTCTTGCCTTGCCCTAGAGTGTTTTGTGCATGCATTTTACTTGATTCATGTATCTTGATATATAAGGTGCTATATGAAATGCTATCCAAGCTTCTATTTAATGGCTTTTAAGTTTGCTATTATAGCTTATATAGTAGATTCCAACTTTAAGGCTAGTTTTTTATTCTCTCTCTCTACTATGCCTAAAGCACTGCAAATGCATTGCTTTTTAATTTCAGGGAAATTAACCACAGCATATTTGTGTAGTTATTGACAAGGTCCATAGTGTACTTATTTTTAATATATAATTGTATATTCATTGGTCTAGCTAAATCTATCTAGACTATTTGTAATTTTTCTACTGCCTTATACTCTTCCTCTTATACTTTGCACACTGGCATTCTTGTCTATTTGTTAAGGATACAGACATCACATTTAGGTTGCACAAGGAAGGAGATAGAGGACATACTTGAAAGTATACCAGCATGAGCCATAGTAGCAACAACTTGATAGTTTGCATGTTTAAGGCACTAATACTAAGTATCAAAGTTGATTGGGGTTCATGTTGTAGTTAGGGCATGTTCTGTAAAAGCTAATTGTAGTTTTAGAGTGTAGAGGCACTATCCTAAGATGAAGGGGCCAGCAGCAAGAAGAACTTCAAATTGTTTGCATCAAGTATAGTCATGCCTATTTGACTGAATGTAATTGTAGCATTTATTTCTATAGCCAGGGCAAGAATTGAAATAAGTTGCACTAAGAAACTAGAGATATAGAGGGCATTCTCAAGATATATTTCAGTTTGGTTCTAGACTTTCAATCTAATTGTTTAAACAGATGTGCCTTTAACTTCTTTTACTGCTTATAGGAGTATAGCTCTTAATATAATGAAATCTGATGCATATGGAGATATATAGACAGTAGCACTGGAATCCATATAGAATGGTTTCTCTGCAATTGAAATGAGTCTAGTACTGTTAAATGAGTTAGACAGAACTATAACTATTATTGCTAGAATAGTTTTGGAACCAAGGATTGCTGGAAATCTATGTGTATTCTAATTAATAGTTGCTCTTAGTTTATAGTTGACTAATTTAGAGTCTTTATCTATTGCCATGAAGCTGTAGTACTCAAAGTAGTCAGTGATATTGTTGTCTGTGCAATTGGCAAAACTCAGCCTATTTTGCTTCCAGTTGTATCTTCTGGAGGTGTGTTACATCTACAATATATGCCTAACTATTAAAGCCTTTGACTGCAATGCCATTCTTGATAGTGTTGGCATTATCAGTGCTTGATGTATTTGTGGTCTTTCTTCTCTTGTTATCTCCTTCTTTTGCAGCTTTTCTTGCAGCCTTTAACTTATTGATTGTCATTTCAGCTATTCCACCACCTAGTCTGATACATTATTCTTTCATATATCCTTAGCAAAAACATTCTAAAGCATAGCAAATACTTTAACAAGGAAACTCATGGCCATAGTTGTAGTCAGTGTGGTTGCAACTGAGAAAAGTGGGAGGGAGATAAATCTCATAGTTCTAGTAGATTTGAGCACAGAAGTAGATAAGAGAAATTGAGCTCAAGCACAAATACAATAACTGGCACAATTAGTGCTTACAGGATTTAAGGATGCTAAGAGAGTAATATGTGATAAATAAGAGACATCCCATAAGTATTTAGAGAAGGCTCCAATAGTTAGTATAATAATCTTGATATTTACCATTTATTTAGCTTTCTATATTCTCTCCACATCTCTCTGCTCTATTCCATTTATCTCTGCATCTTTCAGCTCTATTTCATTTATCTCCAATTAATCTATTTCTTTCTCTTATCTTTTTTCTTTCTACTTCCAAATTATTTCAACTTATTCAGTATCTTGCTCAGCATTCCACTTGACTTAATTCAACTCCAACTTCTGACTTCTTCTAGCTAATATTTTTTTTCTGGTTTTACTACTGCTTCTATTCTTTTTGTCTTTATTCTATTTACTAAATTTCATTTTCCTTATTTTATTTCCCTTTCTCTTTTTATCTGTCTCAAGTTTTTATTTTTCTTCTTTTTTATCTTCATCTACTCTGTTTTGACTCTCTTTCTTTGTCTTGACTCTATACTACTTCTCCTCTTATTCCACAATCTTTGTTCCTCCTCTTTTCTTCCTATTTTTGTTCTTCATCTTTAATTTTCTTTTTCACTTACTCTTTCCTAATTCTTCTCCCAATTCTTATACTTAGAATCCTATATCTGTCTTCAGCACCTACTCTTATTATTTTATATGAGTCTTTCTTTTTAATAAGGCCTAATTAGTAAGTTCTTACTTAATAGAGTAAGTCTTTAAGTTAGCAAGACTTGACATTGGCCTCCTTTGCCAGTAGGATCCTTTACTAAGGTAATCAAGATGCCATCTCAACCAGCCATTGAGCAGTTATTGAGAGAAGCAATGTTGGCTATCTATATATTTTCAGAAGCTTTAGATAAGCTACAAGGTGCTTTGATTCAGCTACTTAAAGAGCTAATAGTGATTAAAAGGGTGACAGCTCAGGCAATAGCACTGACTGCAGCTGTGATAAAGTCTGCTGGTCCAACAATGCCTCTTAGGCCATTAAGATAAGTAGTAAAACTGGCTGTTGCCAGAACAGTTCCAAAATCTGTGGAAAAAGGCTTAGAGGCCTTTATATTTGCACCTATACAAGTGATGGCATCAAAAATAAAGTGCAGCATTTGCTGCACTTATGATGAGAGCATACTTATTAATTCTTTAAGGATATTCTGGCCAGGGCTGAAGCTACTACATTGCAGTTTGATTTACCAATAACTGTATTAACTCCCTTGAAAACTTTGCTAGTTGTAGTGGCTGCACACAATATACACACAAAGCAGTAGCTAGCACTATTAGCTAAGCTAGTGCATGCAACTACAGGAGAGAGGAGGTATTAATTGATAATTTAGAAAAAGACTCTTCTGAAAAGAACATTGATTTAGCATCTAATGAGACATCTTATAAGAAAGAGTAGTAACTGGCCCATAATGCAAAGATTCATTAAAAGAAGGCTACTTAAGCTAATAAAAACTATACATAGAAGGTGAAGGTCAGTTGAGAACTGAGCTGCCACATTCTAAATAGACTATAGGGCATTGTTAGCTCCAGATATGCAAAACAGTTAAACTCTTGCTTTATAGGAAGGCTGGAGAATTTCTTGTATTGCCTCTTACATACAAATATTTTATTTATTAACATAGTTGCCAATAAGGCTGAAGCCTATAAATATAAGGGCAGCCTGCCTAATAAGCCACTTAAATCAATAGTATATAAGCATGCTCCTCAAGAGTTTTTTCTTAATTGAATAAAGCTTAAGCAGCTCTTCCATTACATTTCCAACTAATTTATGCCTTGCCAGGACTGGATTGTTAGGCTTATTTTATTTAGTGCCTTTAACCACTTTGCAAAGTCAGTGGTGCCTACTCTGTAAGACAAAGTTATGAAAACTGTGGTGTACTATTGAGACTATATGTTTTGAGGTCTAGAAATAATCATTAAAGAATGGAATAGTGTGGCCCTTCTCAACATTCTGCTACAGCTGATGTAGCTTGATGAAAATAGCCAGCATTAGTAGTAGAGCATCTATTTAATCTGGAGCAACTATTGCAATATGCACTTATCTTTGGCTGGCCTGATCTCAAAAATGCATACTTTGAGTTGGCATTTAATTACATCTATAGAATTTACTGGCACACTCTATTTAAGTATGCTTTAGTACAGATACTAAGTGCATTGTGTGGAGGGCACTGGTTATAGTAAGACCTGGGCTGTATTAAGAGGCTATTGAAGCCTATAATATGAAGCTGCCCAAGAAGCCTTTAGAGCCAATATCAGGGTCCAATATAACTCTTCATTGAGTTTACAGTGACAAGCACTAGACTATTAACTTTAGTGATGCTAATGTACTTTATATCATATTGCAGAATAAGATCTCCATTAAACAAGTAAATTGTGCATATACATATGGTGTGGTTTATCTGGAACATTGGTTCTAGAGGCCATCAATGTCAATGGACATCTATATTGAAGTGAATGACAACCAACAAGCAAGAGTAGCTTGTTATGGCATTTTTCTGGCTATTCCTCAATGGGATGGCTAGTAATAAGCATTGACTAATGACTGATTATATTTGTTTTACAAGTAACAAGATTAAAAAGATTGATCTGGAAGCTACTGGCTTCTACTATTATATAAGTGAAGACTCTTATTCAGACTGCCTCATTGCTCACTAGAGATTGCAGGCTTTTGTCAAGATGCACAAGGACTCAATTACTATCACTGTGAGAGCTGGCTTGTTAGAGCTAGCAGCCCTTGTGAGGAAAGTTGCAGAGCTATTGGCACTAATACCACTAGATAATGAATCAACTACAGTGTTCACTACAATTGACATTGCAATGAATGTGGAGATGGAATTGCAACTAGTGAACTTTACAAATCTCATACATATATCCAGGGTGGCCAATGTTGAGGAGGTGCAAGTGAGCTCCTAATTTATATATTCTTTAGCATTGAATGTGATGAGCATAAGTACACTTTTTCAACAATTGAATCATATTATTACAGTTCACCACTGCAACATTCTCCACCTGCACTGTATTTTGCAGGTGTAATACCTTTGTATCAACACTCTGAGTCATCATGATTCTTCAGACTTCTAATTTAGTGCATGAGACATTACATGCAAGAAAAACAAAAACAAAAACAAAAACAAAATAAAATAGAACAGGATATATCTCCTTCTTGTGTAAACCACTAAGTGATTTAAAGAGGAGATGTGTAACAATAATAATGCTGATGTGCTTTATTTTATTGTATTATAATTTTTATTCTATAATTGTGTTTCTTATATGCATAATGCATGTGTAAATAGTTATTATATGACTGCTTAGCAATTAGCTAAGCAGTTTTAATCTTGTCTTAAATATGTAGATAGAAAATCCAGTCTTTAAACATATTCTATACTACATGCTAAGGCATGTTAAGCTTATAACTTTGTTACAAGTTGGCACTGTTAGCCAAGCTAGTGTATGCAATTATGGAGAAAGAGGAAGTGTTGAACAACAACTAGGAGGAAGACTCTCTCAAGAAGGACCTTATTTCTGCATTTGATGAGATGCCTTACAAGAAAGTGCAGCAACTTGTCTGTAATGCAAAGATTTGCCATAAAAAGGCTGCCTAAGCCAACAAAGATCATGTGCACAAGATCAAGTTCATTCAAGGACTAAGCTGTCACATTTTAAAGAGGTTGGAGACAATTGTTAGCTCTAAGCATGCAGAGCAGTTGAAATTCTTTTTTGTAAGAGGACTAAGAGACTTTTTATATTATTTCCCTTATATAGATATTGTGTTTGTCAGTGCAAAGGCCAATATAGCTGAAGCATAAGAATACAAGAGCAGCCTGCCTACTAAGCCACCTAGTTTAGTGGTATATAAGCATGCTCCTCAAGAGCTTCTCCTTAATTTAAAAGAGCTCAAGCAGCTCTTTGCATATATCTTCAATGAGTTCATGCTTTGCTAGAACCAAAGTGTAGTATTGATTTTGTTTAATACAAATGCAAAATTAGTGGTGCCTGCCCTGCAAGATGAAGTTATGCAGGCTGTGGTGCATTGCTGGAACTATATGTTCTGGAGTCTGGAGATGACTATAGAAGAATGAAAGAATGTAGCTCTCCTTGACATTCCACTGCATTTAACATAGCTTAACAAAAACAGCCAAGTTATAATGAAACTGGTACAGGTACCAGTGCCTGAGCAGCCTTTCAACCTGGAGCAACTAATGCAGTATGTGCTTATTCTTAGCTGGCCTAGCTTAGGAAATGCATTTTTTGAATTAGCATTTAACTATGCCTCTAGCATATGCTGTTTGGGTATGCTCTAGTGTGGGTGCTGAGTGCATTGTGTAGAGGAAAGCCAGTCATTAACCAGCAGATTTTCCTGGTTATTGCTTGATCAGGATTGTACTGAGATGCTGTGGAAGCTTATAACAAGCAGCTCTCTAAGGAGCCTTTGGAGACTGTATCAGGGCCAAGTATAACCCTTCACCAAGTCTATAATCATGAGCACTAAGCTGTTAACTTTAGCAATGCCAACATCATTTGCATCATGCTACAAAACAAGATTTCTGTGAAATGAGTGAACCACATCTATATATATGGGGTGGTCTATCTGAAACATCAGTTTCAGAGTCTGTCAATGTCAATGGATATCTATACAGAGGCAGATGATGAGTGACAAGCAAAATTGGCTTAGTACAGAGTTTTTCTAGCCATCCCTCAGTGGGATGGCTGGTGCCAAATGTCAGCAGATGATCAACTTTGCCTTCTTCACAAGTAATGTGAGGAGGGCACCAAGAACATCAATGCAAAAGCCATGAGCTTCTACTACTATGTGGGTGAAGACCCACATTGCAATTACCTCATAGCCTGTAAAAGGCTGAAATCAGCTGTGGAGTTGACTGATGACTCCATCACTTCTACACTGAGATCTAGCTTTAACAAGCTGACAGAAATGGCTATTGAGGCCTTGAAGCTGACAGAGTTGGTGTCTTCAAGCAGTGAGATGTCTGGCATGGCCACTATAACATTTCACCAGGTGTGGAGATGGAATCATGCCCAGGAAACCCCAGTACCAAGCAAGTTATTCCTAAGACAGTGGAAGATGAGGAAGGGCAAATCAGCCCCTCAAAAATGTGTTTATGGTATTCTGGAGCTCACTGGGTGCAATTACACTCCATCAATGACAGAACCATAGTCTTACAGTCAAAAAAAAAATTCTGCATATCATTCTCCCCCACACTTTATCATGCAGGTTTAATACTCTCATTCACCAGCACCCCTGGGTCTTGACAACCCTTCTTCTTCTTTGACATTGCAAGACACTGTGCATTCAAAAAAAGAACATTTCCTTTTTGATTATAGACCAATAATTGATCTAAAGAGGGGGTGTGTAATAATGACAGTGCTATTGTGCTTTATCTGATATTTTTATATACTGCTTACTTTCTTGTGTGCATAATGTGCATGTAAATATTGTATTTTCACACTGCTTAGCAATTAGCTAAGCAATCTTGTTTTTTGTCTTTTTGCATACATAGAGAATCCAATATTTGGACATATTCCATTTTACATGTTAAGGCTGACAAGCTTTTAATGCTGTTACAGTAACAATATTAGACTACCTAATAATTGTCTTGAGTGGTGAGACTGATTGCATTGCAGGAATAATTGGCAGATACAGCAGGAGTTAGCAGTGCTTGTTTAACATGGCAGCATGCAGTGGTGTTAGGAATGATTGTTCTGCTGCAGAGATGTGTTACACAGTGGATTGGGGCAAAGTACAAAGTGTCTTGTCTCAGGTGACACAAGAACATGGCTCCCATTGTCATAATCATTACATATATATTTACCCTCCTTTTCATTGAACCCTCAGTCAAATATATATCTCACAGTAATGCGTTTGTTGCGACGCTATGTTCCAACACTCTCTTTACTGTTCTCTGTCACAGGTGGTCCAAGCTAGGTAAGAAAAATGTCCAACATGAATAACTTAGCTTCAACAAGTGCCTGAAAATTTGCCTTTTTTACTAGAAAGAGTAACAATGTTGTCAATGGGTGCAAACTGCTTGTGTTCTATGCATGAGATTCCTCTGTTGATGTTGCTCTCATCGGAACCGAAGAAGAAATTGACAAGATAGTCTCTCCAGGTAGAGATATATAAATAAGCCAACACATAATGTATCCAGCTGTACTATATTCTTTTCCATCCATGTGTCTTCGCGCATTTCTGTGCAGACAGTAAGAAAAAGTGTAAGTTATTGGGATCTAAATTTATCGCATTTGAGGCAGAAACTTAGGATGTTTCTAAAGGATCTGTCGAAACTTTCGACAATATTGAACTTTCTCAAACACTTCACCAGTACACCAACTTATTGTATCAGTTCCCTTCAAAACCGCTTGATCAGCCGCAGACAGCTGCATCATTTCTGTATCATCCGAGCTTTTGCCGGCTGCTGCATGTTTGATTAATTATTTCCCCCGCAAAAGCATGGTTGAATGTGATCACAGTTGTTTAACCGCCCCCACACGGCCTAGAATTTTGGACATGTTCCGGTTGCAGATCTCATCGTGAATGACATACTTATCGTTAATCCGAAAGTATGAAATCTATGAAAGGTGAGTAGAGCGGAAACAAGTTGCAAGGTTTCTATTATACCCTTTTAGTAGTACTAATGCTTCACGTTGAATGTTCAGCACCGTGACGAGCTGTAGCGGTCGGTTCCCCACTGTGGAAATGACTGGCAGCCCAGAGCATCCTCCCACTCTGCGTAACGGGTCACAGATAATAACGTCGTTTGTTCTAATGGGACAGGATAGTCCAACTGGTTCGTCATGTGCAATTCCGACGTGTTCCATTTTAGGCAAAA